>CM032454.1:161413223-161453825 GCA_019049505.1 Pachyrhynchus sulphureomaculatus | reverse complement strand
CTTCATAAACGATACCGACTTTTTAATATATTTAGCGGCCCTTTTGGATGGGAACAAAGAAAAATTGCCTCGAACCGGCGCGCAAACCAGCGACTCATTTTGGATTTTACCGATGAGTGATGTTTACCGAAAATGACGCGGACACATTCTTACTTGACAGATTGTAGAACAATTGAAAAAGGAAGTACTTAAATATGCAAGGTGTTAGCTAAAAGTAAATCAGAAAACGTAATTCAGAGAACCCTTAAATTTTTAAAGTCAAACAACCACCTTTACTAATAGTCCGAGAGCTCATTACCCATTTTCATGAAGTGTTTGATTCAGGTAGAAATTTTACACAGTGGTATTTGTAGGGTAGATAAATAGGGAATCGAATGTTTGCCTGACCTTCTTTGGTACGGAGGGTACTGCGTATAAAGGAAATGTGCGAAAAAATTGTGCTAAAAAAAGTTTTTGATTCAGAAGCCTATGTATGTATATTTATGTATCGTGTATTCTGAGTCTATGTTATCTCCATCATTCTCCTTCATTTGTAAGTAGCTCCTGTGCCTCCGGAAGCAAATCTTTTACATCTCTCTTTGTTCTACGCCTTAACGTTTAAATGTATGGATTAGAAGATACCGGAGTAAATCACGCCTAATATCCTCATTAGTATAAACAGCATTTGCTTTCCACAAACTTGACATTAATATTTACATATTATTTCGGTTACTACTGAAAATAGTAAGAAATAATAATTTTTATATTACTTATTCTGAGTTTGAAAGATGACGTATAATAAAGTATATACGCTTTCTCTCATCCCCTTATTTGTTTCACTGTAATTAATTTCACTTAAAATTAGTCTTTTATCTATACCAAAACTCAGGAGGATTCCTCCTAATAAAATTGAAACTTCACAATATTTAAGGACTCTCTTTTCCTGAAGTACGCTTTAAAACTGGAGGTATCGTTCACACTTCAAGTATTATATGTGTTTCAGATCTGAAATTGATATATAATTTCGTTGTACTAATAGACCAATGTGGAGTTGTTATTGTGTTATCACCTGAAATTAACAGATAGCTGATTAATTTTTTTACCTTATGATGACAGAATAATGATGGTACATACAATTACAAACGACTCACAGAATAATTAACATTATACTGGTTTATGCTCCAACATGTGATAACTCAGATGAAGAGGTTGAACGTTTTTACGATGAACTGGCAGAGGTGGTGAAAAAAAAGCAAAAGGCCGAAATAACTATAATTATGGCTGATTTTAACTCTAAGGTGGGTTTAGGAGTGGACGGTCAAGTGGCTGAACAATATGGCTTGGGTCTGAAAAATGATCGAGGTAACAGACTCGTCTAGTTTTGTATCGAGAATGATCTTTTTATTAGCAACACATTTTTCAAACTCTCATTCAGGTGGTTGTACACTTGGAAATTACCTGGGGATAGGACTAGGAACCAGATAGATTTTATTTCGGTACTCATGGAGTTTCGAGTGCATAGGTTTAAAAGGATTAACAAAAAACAAACAATAAACGCCATAACCTCAAATAAACTGAAGATTTCTGAAATTAGAAAACAAATATTAAAACGAATGGATGAGAAATTTAAGAAGCAAATCAGAACAGAAAACGACGGTGTCGAATCTTAATGGGTTAAGATGAAGCGGAGGAGAAGGAAATGGGTCGAGCGAAGAATAGAAAAAAACAGCAATGGATGACAGAAGAAATACTAAATCTGATTGATGAAACACAATTACAGAAAATAAAAAGATGCAAAATTATATAAAAAACAACACTATGTTTTAATTTCCAATATACGAGGCTGGTTTGAAAAGTCCGTGCAAAAATAAAAACTACTTATGTGTTTGGGGTAAACCTTTTTTATTTTTCGACATAGTCTCCTTTTAGGCTTATACACTTCGTCCAACGATGTTCTAGTTTGTTGATCCCTTGCGAATAATAGGATTTGTCCAAGTCTGCAAAATATCCATTAGTGTCTGCAATCACCTCCTAGTTTGAATAAAATTTTTGTCCCGCCAGCCATTTCTTCAAATTGGGGAACAAATAGTAGTCCGGGGAGCCAAGTCTGGAGAATAGGGAGGATGTGAAACGAGTTGGAATCCTACTTCCATTAATTTTGCGACCACAACTGCTGAGGTGTGTGCTGGTGCGTTGTCGTGATGGAAAAGGACTTTCTTGTGGGCCAATCGCGGGCGTTTTTCTTGCAGCTCGGTTTTCAAACGGTCCAATAACGATGAATAATATTCACCTGTAATAGTTTTACCCTTTTCCAGATAGTCGATGAGGATTATCCCTTGCGAATCCCAAAAGACAGTCGCCATAACCTTTCCGGCCGAAGGAACGGTCTTCTCCTTTTTTGGTGCAGATTCCCCCTGGTAACCCATTGTTTAGATTGTTGTTTGGTCTCAGGAGTATAGTAATGTATCCATGTTTCATCCACAGTGACGAAACGACGCTTAAAGTCCTTCGGATTATTCTGGAACAGCTGCAAACCATCCTTGCAACACTTCACACGATTCCGTTTTTGGTCATGTCCAAATGTTTATGCAAAATATTATGTACCCGTTCAGTCGAGATGCCCACAGCACTAGCGATCTCACGCACCTTAACTCTTCTGTCATCCATCACCATATCATGGATTTGATCAATGATTTCTGGAGTCGTAACCTCCACAGGCCGTCCAGAACGTTCAGCGTCACTTGTGCCCATATGGCCAGTCCGAAAATTTTGAAACCACTTATAAACTGTTCTAATCGAAGGTGCAGAGTCACCATAATGTTTATCAAGCTTCTCTTTAGTCTCCTGAGGCATTTTGCCTTTCATAAAGTAATGTTTTAATCACCACACGAAATTCTTTTTCGTCCATTTCTTGAAAATCACTCGACTTCCTTGATTCACACGAATGCCAAAACACAAAGAAATAGACCAATATGGCTGAAACTTGGTGTGCGTTCATTCAAGAGATGCTACTAACTAAACATGACCTCGATACGCGCCGGCGGTGCCATCTCTCGGACTTTGCACGGACTTTTCAAACCAGCCTCGTATTAGAAAAGAAAGAGTTTTAAATATATATTATTCTCTAGAAATAGCTACCACAGACTTACCCTTATCAGCTCTAGTGAATATTATGTTGTTTTCTTTGGCTTTGGTTTTGATCGATACTGCTGTTTTCTGTTCTCTGGCTTGTCTTGGTTGTGGTTGTTCAAATAATTCTTTTTTAATCTTGTTGGCTGTCATGTATTTAAAATGTGGGTCTTCATTAGATAACGCTAATTCACATTCAACTCCGAGGATTTCTCTTGATTTTTGGGTATCCTTAGGTTTTAAATTGTACTGTAATCCTTTTTCAAGTAGTCTTGATTCCTCTTCGGTGAATGTTGAGTTAGTGAGATTAACAAATCTCTTGTGAAATGTATGGTCCGTAAAGTGTTTGGTTTCAGGCTCTATTGTCGGGATTTTTCGTTTGTTGGTTGTTCTGAGAGTTTGAAGTTTTTTGTTTTGTGTAGTGAATTTTTTGGCAATTATAGAATTTACTTGTTCTCTGACTTTCCTATCGAAGATATCAAATTCAATATTTGTTGATCTGTGAGCAATTTCAGTATGTATTACTTTGAGATATATGTTGTAGTTATCCCTTTTACTGTATTGTATTTTCATATCTTCAAGTACCCATCTCTTAAGTCCAGTTTGTGCAATTTTAGCGGCTTTAGACTGATTATTTGTTTTAAGGCACATATATTAATATATTGGAAATTAAAACATAGTGTTGTTTTTATATAATTTTATTATGAATTTCCAACAAGTATCGGCTAACACAATCAAAGATGGAATAAAACATGTCTCAAAGTACAACGAATTGAACAGAGTAATACGTCGAAAATGTAGAGAAGCTTAGCAAATTTGGTTAAGCGAAAAATGCTGAGAAATAGAGGAACTGCAAGAGAAGCATGATACAATTAACTTACATACGAAGGTGAAAAAATTGGTTGGATAAAAAAACAAGAAAAAACAAAAAACAATTCTGAGAAATGGAAGCAATGAAATTATACTGAACATTAAGGATAAAATAAAGACATGGGAGCAATACATAAAACAACTTTTCAATGGACATAGATCAGAAAACTTACAGCTAAACAGAGATAATGAGATAGGGCCAGAAATAACAAGAAGAGAAGTTATTTACGCTATGCAACTACAGAAGGATGGAAAAGCAGTTAGTCGAGATGAGATAAAGGGAGAAATCCTCAAAATATTTTCGGATGAAATATTATTTAACAAGATCTATGAATCTGGACAAATCCCTCTTGACTAGCTAAACTCGACTTTCATTCCAATTTCTAAAAAGTCAAAATCAATGAAATGTGAGGATGATCACTTCATAAGTTTAGTGTCTCACGTTCTCAAGATATTCCTGAGAATCCTACATACCAGAATATGTAGAAAATGTGAAGCAGAAATGGATAACACACAATTCGGATTCCGAAAAGGCATGGGTATACCAGAAGTTTTATTGTCATTAAATGTACTGGTCTAGCGTTGTAAAGACATAATTGTATATGCATGTTTTATAGATTACAATAGAGCTTTCGACTGTGTGATGAACGAACAATCATTAAGAATTCTAGAAACAACAAATATAGACAAAAGAGATCTAAAAGTTATTTTTAAAAATAAAAAAAAGTGTTTGATTCACGCTTTATTTTTAAAAATACAACTTCGGGGTACTATGGTTCAATGTTAACCCTTCGCAAAGTGTCTCTGCCATGTTTATTTTTGTATTCTAAATTAACTTAACATTCGAATAGTTTTTGTTGGCTTCTGAATCAAAAACTCCATTTGGCACAAATTTTTTCGAACATTTCCTTTATGCGCAGTACCTCCTGTATCAAAGAAGGTCAGGCAAACATTCGATTCCCTATTTATCTACCCTACAGATACCACTGTGTAAAATTTCTATTTGAATCAAACACTTCATGAAAAATGGGTCATGAGCTCTCCGACTATAATATACAGAATTAGATATAGTTTTTTTATGTAAAAATCTGCGTTTATTTACAGTAAATTATTTTTAACGACTTACTGACGGAATAAACGAATCATAATATATAGAGTTCTGATAATCGCCTTAACAGTGGACATGTGCTTCTTTTTATACCAGTGGCGTCACAATAACCGGGTAAATTATACGATCAGATGTTTCGACAATATTTTTAATGATGCCCACATGTATTAAATGAAAATAATATTTTTGTCTATATTGAATTACATAAGTTACTTATTTCGATATATTCAACTATTCTTGTAAGACCCTGTATATTGAGGACCATTATTTTTTTAATTTTAAAGCAAAATTTTCTTTAAGATACAGGTTTTTATTAATCGAGCCATGTCGTTTAGTAATTGGATAACAAGATCTGTCCATGTAAAAAACCGTCTTAACTGTCCCCTTGATTGCCACCTACGTAAGTCAATAGACCAGCCTATTCTTGTGTTTCTCTTGGATTAACAGACATTAGCATTTCGACGTAATTGTGGACTACTTTTGGAAATAGCATTTATCTTCCAATCCAACGCATACATGGTAAGTAGTGTTTTATTTTTCAAAACAAGCTAATTAAGGGGTAATTTTACTACTAATCCGTAATTAACAAGATTTCAATTTTATGAAGAATGGTTTTAATTCTTTTATTTTTCATTTTAACTAAGCGTTTTCGTTTCAAGTTTTCTAATAAATGTGGAATGTGTTCTATACATTGTGGAAGCCAGACCATTGTGTATATTGAATTTTTCTTCATATTTTGAGATGAGAAATACGTTACTTTAAATTTAATTACCGCATGCATTGAGATCACAGCTCATGTTACAAAATAATTTATTTATTGAATTTTCTTCTTGTTTTCAGAAGCGGATTTCTAAAACTTCACTCCCATCTTTCAAAGATTCTATGCCCGCTGTTTATCCATTTATTAAAGATGCTATTCATATAGCCCATGTTCTTGTTAATCAAATTTTTGATTAAATATTTTATTTACTTTTGTTATTTATTTCTCTTTGGATTAAAACATCGGTTAACCGTATTGTATAAAAAATGTTAATGTTTTTAAATATTCTTCGAGATAAAATTACACTACCGTTTTACATCAATCATTAGTTAAATCAGTTTTCAAAAAATTTATTCAACAATGCTTTTAAATGGGGCAAAAGGTTTTAGTTTTTGACAAAAGAATGGGGAAGTAAGTAATTGCGTTAAGTTACGTTTACATACGAAGTTACGGATCATATGATTTTTTCAAACTTAGGATTTATCGACATTTTTTATGGATAAAGCACAAGCCTTGCAGGACACTCTTGGACACTCCGTTCTGAAGCGACGGAATTCTTCATAACAAAAATTTTTGAAAAGACAACAGGAGTAACAAACGAAACCTATAGCGATGTGTGTATTCCTAGTTGGCACCGGTCTGGGATAAATTAAGAGGGTTACCTTAGTCGAACACTTTCCATAAAAGTGTTTAAAGAAGAAACACAAGGCATTAACATTTCCTCGATTTTCTAAAGAATTAAATTTTTTTGTTAGTTTCTGGTATCAGGAGAACAGCTCTCTCCTAGAGTATTAGGGAAGGGTTTCACAGATCGCTAAATTCTAGTGGAAATTTTTATCAGAGCGAATATAGAAAATACCATAAAACTGTAGTATATGAACTAATACAGTAAGTATTACAGTATACGTTTACATGATTAAATTTAGAAAAAAGTATATTATATAAGAAATACTAACGAACTATATACAAAGATAAAATCAGCATTAAGATAAGACAGGGAGTGTGACTAAATCAATATTGAAAGGCGTGTGTAAGAAATCTGTCTTTTCAGAAAAATATACAGAAGACTCCAGTAACCAGTTCGTTACTACATATGTTATATTGACGTTTGCTCGATCATCCTGTCGGCTTGTTCAGAGCTTATTCGGAATTTAACACAAAATTGATTTATCTCGGTTTGAACATGCCTTTTATATTAGCTTCATGGATTCTTCATTCTCAAATTATTGAGAGGTAAAGATCACAAATCTGAGAACAGATGAATATGAAGCCCGGCCTCCCTTCTTTCCTGTCTGCGTGACAGCGGAATTAAATTAGTATCGTGGTAAATTTCGAAGTCAGTTCTCGGAACAAGATATGAAGAACCTGGTAGGATGATTGGCGAAACGTCAAGAACGCCTTTTCAATCAACATGGGAGAAATCCAGAAGAATTAAACCTATACGTTCTGTAGCTTGTCGAAATTTCCTATAAAAATTTTTAAGTAATATTATTTTAAGACTTATAAGCTCGCATTATTTTTCCAATATCTCATATTTTTATCTAAAAACGTCATTACGGAAGTAAACTGACCACGAAACAGCAGACTCAAGAGGAATAAAAATAAAACCGGAAAATTATCACTGACAAAATAATGAAATAATGTTTCATGAGAGGGCAATCACGGGCCCTATCTCGATTGAGTTAACAGTTCCGAGAAAAAGGAGATTGGATCTTTGCGTAACTGAATTACTGGAACATTTAATTTTCGGGAAGTTCTCCCTTCCTATCTCAGTTTTCCATCTAACCTTTCAATTTTATATTTTAGAAGAAATAGAAAAATCTATTAAAGATTTGCTTGTGTGGGAAAAGTGCACTGCGCCAAATTACTTACAGAAAAATGGTTTGATAAATTTTTGAAAACTCGTTGCGTAACTATGTTCAGTGTCCAAAAGAGTCGAACTTTTATTTGAACATTAAACACAAATTAAATATAATTGTTCTTTTTAGTGTTCCGTACGGAATACTTATAAGATCATTTCGGTGTCTGTCTGTCTGTCTGTCACACCCGATTTTCTCCGAAACTATTTATCACAGAAAGTTGAAATTTGGTGATAATATAGGAATTGATGGCTTCATCAGAGCCATGTAGTTTTGAAAGTTAAATTTTGACTTAAGGGGTTAGTTTTGAGGGGTGAAATCGGAAGTGAAAATAATTTTTTTTTACTAGCTCATCGAGTGTGGTGTCAAATGAAAGGCTGTGAAAACACGAGTAAAAAATGTATATATAATGTAATACTTGCCTTTGTATTATTTTTAAAAAATCGCTAAAAATCGTTGTCCACCCGCCTTATCTCGAAAAGTACTTATCAAAGAATTTTGAAAAATTTCTGGAATATTCTCCAGATTGAATGAAAATTATCACGAGTGCATTACCTTTAATAATTTATCTGATATATATATATATATATATATATATATATATATATATATAAAAAAATCAAGGTCATCAATTTTCAGTACAGATCGGAAAAAAACTTGGCTACAAACTTTGTTAAAAACTCATTTAGGGTGTGTTTTGTGAAGTCACTGATCATTTTATACCTCCGTAACAAAATTTTTTATTTTAAAAGCAATCAACGTACGGAACACTAATTGCGCAAGTGCAACTTGCACGTGACCGGTTTTTTTTATGGGCATAGCAGACGTGCTGCACGGAAATCCCTAAAGCGTTACACGAGTGACGTGTGTGCGGAAAGCGATGTCAATTGACGCTCAGTACCATGGTAGAGGAATGGAGTGTCCCGACATAACTATATTTGGTTCAGCAACGTTAAATTTTTTAGGAAAAGTTGCCGCCTGAGTTCTTGTAACCTTAAATTTTACTTGGTTCCTGTCACCCCAATATAGCATTTCTTACAAGTTTTTGTTAGGTTGAGCGACTTCCTACGGCCTGCGGATATTTGTATAAGTAGTCGATGTTCGAGCATTCGAAGTGAATGAAGAAATAAGCATACTGTGATTTGCAAATCACAGTATGTTGGATTCTTGGTCCTTTCTAGCAGATCGGTAACGTAAATGAGAAAGAGATTAGGAGATAGTAAGGAGCCTTGGGGCACACCGGCGTTGATTGTGAAGGTATTAGAAAGAGATATGTCGACTGCCACTCGTAAAGAACGCTCTCTTCAGTTATTTATTTCATCCATTTGCGTTACTTCTTATTAATGATGCGGCAGTTCACCAATAAGTCAATGGTAGGTAGTATTCATAGATCGATATCCATTTTTAAAATTTCAGAATATTAGTGACAGAAAAAGTCAGCGATCTACGGGAAGACAATATAACAGGAACAAAACATATTGTGAAGAAATAAGAGGCCAAGTGCAAATCGGACTTGCGCAATTGGTATTCCTTACGTTGATTGCGTTTAAAATAAAAATTTTTGATACGGAGGTATAAAATAATTATTGACTTCACAAAACACGCCCCATATGAGTTATTTTTTCGATCTTTACGAAAAATTGATGACCTAGAATTTTTTTTTTATATATCAGTTAAATTATTAAAGGTAATGATAATTGTGATAATTTTCTTTCAATCTACACCCTGTGGAGAATATTCTAGAATTTTTTCAAAATTTTTTGATTAGTACTTTTCGCGATAAGGAGGGCATCGATTTCTCTCAATTTTTTAAAAATAATACAAAGAAAAGTGTGCGCAGGTATTACATTATATATATTTTTGAACTGGTGTTTTTACAAGCTTTCATTTGACATCCCACTCGATGACCTTTTTTTTCACTCCAAAACTAATCCCCTAAGTCAAAATTTAACTTTCAAAACTACACGGCTCTGATTAGGCCATCAATTCCTATATTAAGGACAATTTTCTACTTTCTACGTCAAATAGTTTCGGAGAAACAGGTGGACACACAACGAAGTGTTCAGTACGGAACATTAAAAATAATGAAAAATCGTTTACGGAAAGTAAACTCTAGGATTAGTATCAGTTGATTTAAAGTTACTGACATCTGAATAACCTAGGTTAAAATGTTAGAACTTGAAAGTTAGTTCATTACTAACATAGCTGAAATATGACTATGGTCTTTTAAGGCAGTTCACTCGTGACAATCGGAGCCAAAAGTATAGTCCGACAGTAAATACAAAAAGTATAAAATACTCAATGGCAGAGTATTTTCTTTTTGTCAGAGACTGTATTCGATAGATGAAGAACTGTCTTATGCAGACACACACTAATACAATAACACTTTTTATGAATATAAGTATGGCAACGCTGTCAATGTGTATACCGAATGATTTATAAAAGTAGTGTTTTATAGGTTATATTTATATACTTTGTGTATGTTTACTCGTTAGACAATATTACTTCTGTTTTTTTAAAAAATATAATTAAATAAAAAATGCCTTTTGATTATAATCAATTGCGACATAAAGGCAAAGTTGCAAAGGAAAAGCTCATCAATAAACGCGAAATAAGTATTTCGGGAATGAACGAAGTGAAAAAATTAAAACCTGAAGAGCCTAACCTGCGTTAGGATCGCGTTAGATGAGTTAGGAAAAAAATTAAAATGTTGTCTGTGTAAAAAAGTATATTTCAGATCTTATGATTAAAAGATTAAATTGCATCTTTTAGAAGATCTAAAAAGTTCTTATGATAAATTGGGGTTCTACAGGAACAGTGCAATTATTATCTAGTCGAAAAGACAATGGAAAACCACGTGTAATCAAAGATATGCGACTATTAAATAAAGTAATTAATTGCTTTACAAATCTATAATATATATAAAATGCAACGTCTCTCTGTCTGTCTGTCCGTCTGTCCGTTAGTGCGCTTATCACTGGAGAACCACTTATCCGATATACGTACTTATTTTTTTTAAAACATACATATGTTCTCTGGCCGGTTATAGGCTATATTTTATTACGATAGATAGCATAAGGAATGAGCAGTGACGATAATAGTAAATGAAGTCTGAAAAACGTTTGCCGCTAGCGCGTTCTCTTGCAATACACAGCCTAAACCATTAAATATGGAACAATATTATGTAGCAGAGAATATCTATAATCTATAATATATATAAAATGCAATGTCTCTCTGTCTGTCTGTCTGTCTGTCATTAGTGCGTTTATCACGTGAGAACCACTTATCCGATTTACGTGTCTTTTTTAAAATTCATACATATATTCTTTGACTAGGTTATATAATAATATAGAACTATATCTATAATATATATAAAATGCAACGTCTCTCTGTCTGTCTGTCTGTCCGTCAGTGCGCTTATCACACACTTATCCGATTTACGTGCTTTTTTTTTAAACATACATATGTTTTCTGGCCAGGTTATAGGCTATATTTTATAACATTAGGTAACATGAGGAATAAGCTGTGACGACAATTGTGAATCAAATCAGAAAAAAGTCTGTCTGTCCGTCAGTATGCTTATCACTGGAGAACCACTTATCCGATTTACCTGCTTTTTTTTTTTAAACATACATATGTTCTCTGGCCAGGTTATAGGCTATATTTTATAACGTTAGGTAACATGAGGAATAAGCTGTGACGATAATTGTGAATCAAATCGGAAAAAAGTCTGTTTGTCCGTCAGTGCGCTTATCACTGGAGAACCACTTATCGGATTTACGTGCTTTTTTTTTTAAAACATACATATATTCTCTGGCCTGGTTATAGACTATATTTTATAACGTTAGGTAACATGAGGAATAAGCTGTGGCGATAATCGTGAATCAAATCGGAAAAAAGTTTGCTGCTAGCGCGTTCTCTTGCAATACACTGCCTAAACCACTAAATATGAAACAATAACATGTAGCAAAAGATATCTATAATATATATAAAATGCAACGTCTCTCTGTCTGTTTGTGCGTTTATGCGCTTATCACTGGAGAACCACTTTATCCGATTTACATGCTTTTTTTTAAACATGCTAAATCATTAAATATGGAACAATATCATGTAGCAAAGAATATCTATAATATATATAAAATGCAACGTTTCTCTGTTTGTGTGTCCGTTAGTGCGCTTATCATTGGAAAACCACTTATCCGATTTACGTGCATTTTTTTAAAATATACATATGTTCTCTAGCCAGGTTATAGGATATATTTTATTAGGTGACATAAGGAATAAGCGGTGACGGTAAGAGTGAATTAAGTCGGAGAAAAGTTTGCCGCTAGCGCGTTCTCTTGCAATACACTGCCTAAAGCATTAAATATGGAACAATGTCATGTAGCAAAGAATATAATATATATATAAAATGCAACGTCTCTCTCTCTGTCTGTCTGTCCGTTAGTGCGTTTATCACTCGAGAACCACTTATCCGATTTACGTGTTTTTATAAATTTATACATATGTTCTATATAATTCGCTATAAGTCTAGATAAAGGGAGATAAGGTGAGATAATGGGATATAAGTATAAATAATGGGAGAAAAGGAAAAAAATAATGGGAGATAAGCAAATATAAGTCTAGATAATGGGAGTTATGGTGAGATAATGGGAGATAAGGGGAAATAATGGGAGATAAGGAGAAATATTGCGAGATAAGTCGAGATAAGCTTAGATAATGGGAGATAAGGTGTGATAATAGAAGATAAGGGGAAATAATGGAAGATAAGGAGAAATAATGAAAGATGAGCAGAGATAAGCCTAGATAATGGAAATTATGTAGAGATAAGGAGAAATAATGGGAGATAAGGGGAAATAATGGCAGATATTTTATTACATTAGGTAAAATAAGGAATAAGCAGTGACGATAGTAGTGAATCAAGTCCACGCGAGCGGAGCCGCGGGCACTGCTAGTAGTTTATAATACTTTATTTATTTATCATTAGTATCAATAATTATTTATTTAGTTTTACCGAGAAAATTTATAAAACCGTTTATATATATATATATATATATATATATATATATATATATATATATATATATATATATATATATATATATTTAATATTGTTATCAATTGATATATAACAATGTTGAAAAATAAACTTATTAATTTAAAATATCGAAAAATTATTGAACCTGCAACAAACATATTTTTGTTTAAATATAAATCTTTTAAATACTAAAGAAAAAATAATAAATATTACGATACAAATTCAAATTTTTAATAACATTTAATACTTTTATTTGATGATTAAAGTTAAAGCTAATATATATATACATATATATATATATATATATATATATATATATATATATATATATATATATATATATATATATATATATATATTGTGTTTATTCAATAAATTATTTAACCTACAAATGAATTTCTGTTTAAATGCTGTTTGAATGTTGGCGCGTAAAGTATGATATACCGAGTTGTCAAATTGTGATATCTGCCTCTCACTACGCAGTTATTATTTTAAAAATATATCAATTTTATATATATATATATATATATATATATATATATATACATATATATATATATATATATATATATATATATATATATATATATACATATATATATATATCTTTTTAACAAATCGAAAAAAAAAAATTATTTCAAAATTTTTCTAATTTATTTTACTAAATAATAGTTTTTTTTTTTAAAAATGCTTAAGACTGGTTCTTAAGATATATACGAAATTATGCCTTTTCCTTACTTCAGTGGCCTATTCCATTTTAATTATGAATACCTCGCTTCACGATCGTTTAAAAAAAAATGGTGTTTTAATTAAATGAAAAACAATTAGATTAACATCATATTTCAAGTTCATCAAATTCTTAAGAAAAGTGGATTTACAAGTGGACTACCTTAAAATCACAAAAAAATTACTTAGAATATATTTTAAAGAAGTGAAATAAAATTTAAAACTTGACATAAACAAAATGTAACCAAATTATTACCTTTATTACCAAAACTGGGGATCGAAAAGCCAACTTTATGCTCCTTTTTACTGACTTAACGCAAATCTTTTATTCTTTAGTGCCGTTTTTTTACAATTCAAGATAAAATTTAGCATTTTTATACGGGTATCATTAAAATGCGCTTTTGTGTAACTCCGTTTTATATCGACAATAAGGCACTGCTACTATTAAAATACGAGTAAGGCATACCGTTTCCCTTTATGTTTGTAAATGTGATTTTTAGCACTCTGACGGGTGGAACGATGAATATATTTTTATTTCCTTAGCATGTTCGTTCAACACCTTTATATTCTCGAAAAAAGAGCCAACGCAAACAAGGTTTCTATAAATCTTTTAAGTAGATGAGATCAAAGGCAGGGCCAAACGACTTATAATACTTTTTAGATCTATCTGTTTCAGTCCAGTTAAAGTATTAAGACTTTGTAGAATGTTTTTGCTAAACAGGGATGTTCTTGCATTTCGGATAAATTTAGAACCATTAATTTGTTGTGTAGCGTTATATATAATATATAAGGTGCATTGATAAATCTGTTAAACTTCTATGAAATAGCGGGAAATTTTGTTAAGTAGCTTGACTGTTGGTAAGCGTGATTCTTGTAACGATTGTGTACAAAGTTTCAAACAGATGTAACGCGCAGTTATTCGTTGATGTCTATCGTAAGTGATTGGTATGATAGATTTTGTAGAAATAAATAAACCTAAGTATTATGCTGTGATAAAATATTTTTATTTAAAAAAGTAGACAGCGGCCCAGATAGAAACTGAGCTAAAGCAAGTTCATGGAGAATCTGTACCAGCACTCAAGAACATTTATAAATAAATGAATCTGATTGTAGCCGTACCAGTACTGCAGATGCTGCACCTTCAGGACGCCCGTTTGAGTTTTCTTCTGAAGAAAAGGTTGTTAAAATTCATGTTATCGTGATGGAAGATCGGCGCATAAAGCTTCGTGAGATTGCTGAGATAGTAGGTATCTCATATGAACGGGTACATAATATCCTGCATAAAGTTCTAAAAATAAAAAAGCTGAGATTATGATGGGTGCTGTTGTGATGGTAAAAGTGCACGAGCTGAACTTCGAAATAGTTCCCCACCTACCCTATTGTCCAAATTTGGCCCTAAATGATTTTTTTTGTTTTCTAACCTCAAAAACTGGCAGGGGTGGGGGTGAAGAAATTCTAGTA
Organism: Pachyrhynchus sulphureomaculatus; assembly: GCA_019049505.1. NCBI lineage: Eukaryota > Metazoa > Arthropoda > Insecta > Coleoptera > Curculionidae > Pachyrhynchus > Pachyrhynchus sulphureomaculatus. Next base: position 161,438,895 of record CM032454.1, on the reverse strand, counting down.
GACTGTAGAGGTCATCTATGCTGTAATCGAGTATTATCCACAATATGAAAAATTTTTTTTTCTGAGGGAATAAAAAATTGGACCAAATGTTTTGAGTGCAATGGTTGAGAAATAAATTTTATATATATATATATATATATATATATATATAATATATATACATACATACATATATCTATATATATATATACATATATATATATATATATATATATATATTATATATATATATTATGTTGAGAAATAAATTTTATATATATATATATATATATATATATATATATACATATATATATATATATATATATATATATATATATATATATATATATATATATATATATAACCGGTTTTACAGCGAGTGAGGTCGCCTTTTAGCACCCATTCTTCAAACCTTTTGATTATTCCATGTGTCCCTCATTAAGGTTTCTTCCCGATAAAGTTCTCTTCACCTCCATCATCCAAGTATTACGGGGACTGCCTCTACGTTTTCTCTCTGCTGGGGTCCAGTTTCTTTGGTATTCTACTCTCATCCATTCCATTAATGTGACCGTCCCATATTAATTGTTTTCGTTGTATGTTTTCTAGAATGGTATTATCTGTGCTCATACGTCATCTTATTTTCCCATTCTGTATTCTTTTCCGTCTAGAAACTCTAGCTGCTCTTCGAATGTAGTCCATTTCTGTAGACAAAAGTTTTCTAGCTATATTTTTGTTGATCGCAGACTTTACTTCAGTAAGCTAAATTACTTTTCACAATGGTATCATATATTCTTAATTTTGTTTTCTTTGAGATATTATTTGGCATAGAATTGAGTTAAGCATTCTTATTATCTTTTTGCACTAGTTACTCTGCTTGGGATTGTTTTATCATGTCTACCATCCTGTGCTATGTTAACTCGCAGGTATATATATATATACTCGAATGGTTTTATCGTCTGCCTGCCTCTATATCTAATTGTCGAGCTTCTCCAGCTACACACAAATGTTCTGTTTTTTGCAGTTTAATTTTTAGCTCCCACTTCTGATATCCTTGGTATGGCTTTTTTACCATAAATTCAGCATTTTCGTGATGTTGTGCTATGACGACCTGGTCATTTGCGTAGTGAAGTGTGAAAAACATCTCATTGTTAAGGGGTGTTCCCATGAATATAAAACTTTTCTTTCAGTGCTCAACTACGGTATCTAAATTGATATTGAAGATTAAGGAGGACATACAGCATCCTTGTCTTAAACTCTTTGTAATTTTAAAGATATGACTGAGGTTTTTACCCAACTTTACTTGAGAATCTTTATAAAATCCTTGTATGGCTTTTACTACAGTTGCATTGATGTTGGTTTGCTACAGTACTTAAAATAATCTCTTAATTGGTACTGTATCTTACGCCTTTGCCAAATCAATAAAAATTAAGTGTGATTCCCTATTAACTGATGTTCTTTTTTCAAGTAGTTGCAGAAGATATTAGGAATGGTGGATCTTCCCGCTCGAAAACCTGCTCGCTCTTCTGATTGATAATGTCCATACCAACGGCTAACTGAGCAAATTACAGATAAACCTCTTAGTGTGCTTAAGAATTTCCACGTTTCTGTTGTTTTTCTTCCATCTGTATATGCTTTTAATTCTTGGCATTTTTTCTTCCATTATTCATTTTTCCTATTTCTGATCTTATTCTTGAAAGCCCTTTTAGTAATTCCATCGTTTTCTAAGTCTCCTTCTAATTTGCTTTGTAACGACTTATTGTATAGATGTTGTTTGTTTGTTACTTTTCAACTCTTCGTTAGACCAGAAATTTCTTTTATGTTGTGTGTTATGTAGTTTTTTACCTACTGCTTCATGTACAGCTGTGTGTTTTATTACTATATTCTTCTTTAAGTTTTTGATATAAGTATTCTGTACTGTCTCCCTCCAAACTCTCCAAATTATATATCTTTAATTCCTTTTTAATTGCGGTATCGTCTTGATTATCTTTTTTGCTTATTCTTTTGTAGGTCCGAGTACCTTTAGCAATCAGTAGATAATGATCACTATCACGTTCAGCACCTCTTTGGATTTACATCATTTATGAGGAAAGCAGTTTGTTGTTTTGTAATAAAATAGTGTATTATCGATTTTTGTTGTCTAAATTTTTGTTCTCATGTGTATTTATAAATATCCCTATGTGTGAAGGAACCACTCCACTCCATTTTTAGATTATTCTGATCACAGAAATCGATTAATCTCTCTCCATTATTATTTTTGGCTTCTTCTCTGTACTGAATAAGAAATAAATTTTTATTGTTGCAAAGAAATGTTGTTTATCTTATTTTTTAAAAGACTTTTCAATCCACCCTCGTATTTGTTGGTATTTTGATCAATGTAGGTTCTAATTTGATCACGTTTTTTTTTTAGGTAACCATTTAGGATAAGCAATTCGTGGTTTGTATACTTTTTATGAACTGAAATCGAGTCCGTTTTTATTGTATACAAAAATGGGATATGATTGGGAGATACAAACAGTCTACCATCTCATCTGTGTATCTTTACTTATTATGTCATATCTCACAAGAATTTTGATTTTTCATCGAACTAAAGCAGTGAAAGCTTTTGTGCCCAATATTAGAACACTACAAAATACAATTACGTTGTGACATTTACGAAATTGATAAAAAGGCAAATGCAAATATCTGTAACAAAAATACAAAAATCTGGCACATAGTTAATCAAGTATAATGTAGATGGCAGGACGTACTTGGCAGTTTTGGAGCTATGTGATATGTCGGGAGGCTAGATAAGGTTAGCAATAGCTAATTCGGACTGTAATTTTTCATGTTCTTTATTACTTCAAGGATTTAAATTATATGGCCAATGCTGGTTAAATTTTTTGTCATAGAAACTTTTTTAGGGAGAGAAGCTTTTTCGAAATATAGTACTTCCTTCAGGTTCGTGTCTCATAGGGTTGGCATTGTAATATTTAAATTTCATAACCAGTTAAGAAAATAAAAACAATACATACATGGAAGCACTCCCCTAAGGGGAGATTTATTACGCCGACAAGAAAAATATGGGTGGCAAAGTGACCTTTAGCCGAATTGGACGCTGCAGGCTCTTTTCCTTGACACAAAGTCGTTCCTTTGTACTTTAATGATGTCATTTGCATTTAAGGAAATGGTATGGTTTTATTCTTTGCTAAGTAGTTTTTAAATGGAAATCTTTTGGCAATTTAGTTGTTTCAAACTATAATTAATATATACAGATAAACAAATTACATCAACGTCGGGTATATGCCAATACAACCAGCATTTTCTAAAATTTTTAGAAGAATTTAATATTATAAGGAGTGTGAATTAATTTTGAGGGATTTCTAAGAGAGAGCGTGACTTATACTATATCGCATCGGAGCACACTGTTGCTATATTCATGGTGAAGCACCATTATTAGACTTTAATTTTTAGTATATGTTATTTTGCATATTTTTTTTTACCATTGAATATGTCCAATTATGTGCCAACAAAACACCATTTGCGGGAAGCACTACTTTTCTTGTTTAATTCGAAGAAAAGCGCTGCTGAAAGTCATCGGGACCCTATGGTGATTATATTCCATCGATAAAAATATGTGAGTACTGGTTTCGACGCTTTAAAAGTGGTCATTTCGTTCAGGCTAGCCGAGAAAGTTTAAAGATGAAGGATTGGAGGCATTACTCGATGAAGACTCATGCCAAATGGAAAAAGAACTTGCAGAATCATTAGGAATTGATCGCAAAACCATTTTCAAACGTTTACATGTACTGAAAATGATTCAAAAGCAAGGAAATTCGGTGCCGTACGAATTGAAACCAAGAGACGTTGAAAGCCGATTTTTCACCTGTTAACAGCTGCTTCAACGGCATAATCGGAAAGGTTTTTTGCATCGTATCGTAACTGGTGGTGAAAAATGGATACGCTACGATAATCCAAAGTGTAAAAAATTACGTGTGAAGCCCGGATCCTTGCCAAAGCTGAACCATCAACATCCTTGCCAAAGCCGAATATTCATGGCTCCAAACTTATGCTGTGTATCTGGTGGGATCAGCTGGGTGTAGTGTATTATGAGCTGCTCCAACCCACCGAAACTATTACTGGAGAATTTTACCGACAACAATTGATGCCATTGAGCCGAGCGTTGAAGGAATAACGACCGCAATATGCCAAAAGACACGACAAAGTGACTTTTCAGCATGACAACGCTCGGCCACATGTCGCAAAACACGCCAAGGAAACGCTAGAAGCACTTGAATGGGATAGTAATATACAACATTTTCTATCTGGGCCTGCTGAAAGCTCAATATAAAGGTGTATCTGGGTTCGTTCAAGCAACAAACCAAGGTATTCTTAGCAAGGACAATGTCACAGTAGCTAATAATCATGGCTAGATAGCCCACCTATTAGAATTCTTTCCATGCATGTATATAAATTCTTATCAACTACCAAAATTGCACGAAATCTATATTTCAGTAGTTACTGTTTTCTCATCTGTTGAACCATCTCCGGAATACTTTTCGTCGTATTACGACTCATGAGCTGAGCTAGGATCGACAGAGAGGAGAACAGGATAAAAAGTACTTAACCTAGCACTAGTGCAATACGTGAGTAAGATACAATAATTTGTATCTCTGGCTCATGAGACAGAGGAGACAACTGCCTGAAATATTGACTTGGTTCAATTTTAGTTCAGTTTAGTTCAGGTGCCTGGCGGTGATTATTAACAACTGTAACAATGTCCTTGCTAAAAATGTCTCCGCCGATTGTGACATGAACATCCCCCAATAACGGGCAGGTGCAATGTTAATATTCCGTTTACAGTCACTAAAGATATACGAGGCTGGTTTGAAAAGTCCGTGCAAAAATAAAAACTACTTATGTGTTTGGGGTAAACCTTTTTTATTTTTCGACATAGTCTCCTTTTAGGCTTATACACTTCGTCCAACGATGTTCCAGTTTGTTGATCCCTTCCGAATAATAGGATTTGTCCAAGTCTGCAAAATATCCATTAGTGTCTGCAATCACCTCCTCGTTTAAATAAAATCTTTGTCCCGCCAGCCATTTCTTCAAATTGGGGAACAAATAGTAGTCCGAGGGAGCCAAGTCTGGAGAATAGGGGGATGTGAAACGAGTTGGAATCCTATTTCCATTAATTTTGCGACCACAAACTGCTGAGGTGTGTGCTGGTGCGTTGTCGTGATGGAAAGGGACTTACTTGTGGGCCAATCGCGGGCGTTTTTCTTGCAGCTCGGTTTTCAAACGGTCCAATAACGATGAATAATATTCACCTGTAATAGTTTTACCCTTTTCCAGATAGTCGATGAAGATTATCCCTTACGAATCCAAAAGACAGTCGCCATAACCTTTCCGGCCGAAGGAACGGTCTTCGCCTTTTTTGGTGCAGATTCCCCCTTGGTAACCCATTGTTTAGATTGTTGTTTGGTCTCAGGAGTATAGTAATGTATCCATGTTTCATCCACAGTGACGAAACGACGCTTAAAGTCCTCCGGATTCTTCTGGAACAGCTGCAAACCATCCTTGCAACACTTCACACGATTCCGTTTTTGGTCAAGCGTGAGCAATCGCGGCACCCATCTTGCGGATAGCTTTCTCATGTCCAAATGTTTATGCAAAATATTATGTACCCGTTCAGTCGAGATGCCCACAGTACTAGTAATTTCACGCACCTTAACTCTTCTGTCATCCATCACCATATCATGGATTTGATCAATGATTTCTGGAGTCGTAATCTCCACAGGCCGTCCAGAACGTTCAGCGTCACTTGTGCCCATATGGCCAGTCCGAAAATTTTGAAACCACTTATAAACTGTTCTAATCGAAGGTGCAGAGTCACCATAATGTTTATCAAGCTTCTCTTTAGTCTCCTGAGGCGTTTTGCCTTTCATAAAGTAATGTTTAATCACCACACGAAATTCTTTTTCGTCCATTTCTTGAAAATCACTCGACTTCCTTGATTCACACGAATGCCAAACACAAAGAAATAGACCAATATGGCTGAAACTTGGTGTGCGTTCATTCAAGAGATGCTACTAACTAAACATGACCTCGATACGCGCCGGTGGTGCCATCTCTCGGACTTTGCACGGACTTTTCAAACCAGCCTCGTATATTCGTTGTATTTTATTAATATTTTGCGCTAGTAGTGCGATGAGGACGTTATGTTTTGTTTGTTTTTCTGTTAATTTCAGCTTTGCTGATGAGTCGTAATATAACGGAACGCGTCCCGAGATAGTTCGGTAAATAAGAGAGATATGGACTTTGTTTCATTTCGGTTGTTGATACTGATATTTTTAAATCGTTTGGATAATGACATATTGAGTATTTTAAATTTAATTTTCCGAAATATATTACAGTTATAAATTTAATCCAGTAATTTCTTTTGTTACTGATTTCAGTGAACTTATTATTATTATTTTTTTAATTTTTAGTGTTTCGACCGGAACACTTATGGGATCACTTCGGTGTCTGTCTATCACATCAGATTTTCTCCGAAACTATTTGACATATAAAGTTGAAATTTGGCCCAAATATAGGAACTGATGGGCTAGAATTCTAACAGTTCAACGCTTCGCAGAATACTGACAAGGAGGACATTTATAATGGAATCGGCAAAACAGTTCGTAATTTTAGAAACTCACAAACGGACAAAAGGCTGTGTAGGACTAAACAATTTAAAATTATTTGAGGTCAATAGAAACGACAAGAAATTAGAAGCCAAGGAATTGATTCAAAAATTATCTCCATTTTGTCACAAAAAATACACGTCCAATAATATAATTTTTACTTTCTTCGCTAAGGGAACTATCGTAAGTGTGGAAAATCACCCTCCAAAATTTTTGTAGCGCTTCACACTTTAAGGCCCCTGTGAGGTGGTCTGTGAATCTCTTGGTGACTCGATAACTCTCAAAGGAGATGAGATTTCGATTTCAAATTTGACACACGCATAATACTTGAAGTAGAAAAGTTACCTATTGTTTCTAAAACATATGGCTTCAGGAGAAGGGAAAAAAATAAAGCTTTTTAGTGTTTCGTACGGAACACTTATGGGATTACTTGGTGTCTGTCTGTCCGTCTGTCACACCCGATTTTCTTCGAAACTATTTGACATAGAAAGTTGAAATTTGGTACAAATATAGGAATTGATGGCCCAATCAGAGCCGTGTAGTTTTGAAAATTAAATTTTGATTTAAGGGATTAGCTCGTAAGGGGAAGATAAAAAAAATTCCCCACACCCATCGAGTGGGGTGTCAAAATGAAAGCTTGTGAAAACACGAGCTCAAAAATATATATGCTGTAATACTTGCGCACACTTTTTTTTGTATTATTTTAAGAAAATCTGTGCCCCCCCCCCCCTATCTCTAAAAGTACTGATCAAAAATTTTTGAAAGAACTCTGGAATATTATTCATAAAGTGTAGATTGAGTAAAAATTATTACAAGTGCATTATGTTTGACAATTTATCTGGTATAAAAAAGTATGTCCTTTGACAATATTGAGGGAATTTCCCCCCAGGATGGTGGAGATAAATATTTTTTTAGTACTGCGCGTCGCTGGTCTAGAGATAAAATAATTTTATTTTATTTGTTTATAATTCAACAAATATTTAAGTAGTAAATATTTGTTTTGCATTTTTATTACTAGATTCTATATTGAGCTAGATTGATTCATTGGCTATTAGGTAGTTAAGATGCTATAATTATTATATATTATTGACTAAGAAGAAACGTGAAAATACATATTAAGACATTAAGGTCCTAATAAACTTAGCCTAAGTAAGGATTTTATTTTATTTTAAAAGCAATCACAGTACGGAACACTAATTGCGCAAGTCTAACTTGCACTTAATCAGTTTATTTAGTTTGTGTTCAAATAGATGATACTGTCCCCTAAATTTAAAAAAAGGAAAATACCCATTTAACCTTCTACTTTATATCGTTGATATTAACAAAGAAATATTTTTTCCTACTTTGAGCAGAGATATACATTACAAATATTTATTTAAGAATGAAAAAAGTCTCCTAAGCTTTACTTGTTTATATCTTGAGGGTACAAATCACAAAAAATATTTGCTTGAAGTAAACAGGCACTTCATTCTAAAAGAAACCAGAAAGAAATATACGGATAATAAACTTTTCTAAAGTATATATTTGCAGGCAGTTCCATTAAAGGTTATAAATGACTAACTCACAGTTCTTTTCTGCATTCGGAAGATTAAAATTAAAAGCTTCTTTTTAAAAAGACGACGCATTTGGGAGTTTGGGACAGTCTGTTTCGTGTAATACGAGACAAATACTTTAAACTTCTAGGGGAGAAATAAATTTTTTCGCGAATTGGTATCAGATTTTACATTAAGATTTAGGTTTTTAAGATGGGTATTCGTTTTAAAAGAAGGTAAGCATTTAATTTGAAAACATCTTATTTCTTATTTTAATACGTTGTTGAATTGCGTATTATTTTCCTTTTTTCTTCCGTTTATTAAAAAAGTCGAATTATTGCATCAAAATAATTGCCAAGAAGTAATTCGGCTGAATGATTCCTGAATTAAGAATACTTTAAAATAATTATTGTTCTTCAAGCACTTTTTTTAGTAAATATCAAAGAGTTGACATTAAATTCGGTAAGAATGACTGGTTTTCATGCAACGGAAATTCAACCTGCTACGGGAACCCACACGTTACATACAAGACATAAATTACCCTTAATTTTACTAACAAATTTTTGGATATACGATTTTATTTTATGACAACATCGTATAAATTCGAAAAACCATATAGAATTGGGTTATGATCCAAGTCTATGGGTGGTAGGGTAGACGCTGACAAAGGCAGGCACAGACGAATAAAAAATTTCGAGAGAAGTAGCGCTGGATATATGCAGAAATGTGCCCAAGTAAAGCTTTAACATTCCACTTGAGACTCTCTCTCTCTCAATCTTTTCACCTTAACAGGAGTATCGGTGACATTATGCAGTTGCTGCCTCAACAGTCATTCTTCAGGCATCTCGATCCTGCGCGACCTGTCTTGACTGGTGCATACCCACACCAAGAAGAGATCTTACTTGGTCGCACCATCTTGTTGGAGACCAATCCCTTGATCTTCTACCTTCCCCGTTACTACAAGCTTTTCCATGGCATTCAATTTCCTCATTATGTGACGAAAATATTTCAGGTATTGGTTATTAATTCTATTTGAAAGTCATTTATACTAAGCTCTTCAAGAATAGATTCATAAGTATAGTGTTCGGTATATGATACTCTCAGGATTCTTCCACATGCTCACATCTCAAACGCATCGATTCGTCTTTTGTCAGCCTGTCCATGTCCATGTTTCCGATGCCTAAGTCGCTATGGATAGCAATCTTTTTTGTGACAGCTGGATCTTTCCAGACCTGATCGTCGAGTTTCTAGCCATAGCCAAACAATTTCTTACTTCCGCTTCACAGCCACCATTATTAGTATGAGGGATCCTAAATAGCTGAAATGATCTTCAATAGTGAAACCAGCATTTGTGTGTGACAGATCCTTATTACTGCTAAAAATCATTACTTTGTTTTTGCTCTATTAATTGGCAATCCATAGTTTTTGCTAGTGCTTTCAAGGTGCTCCACAATTGATTCTAGATCTTGTACTGACGTTGCAAGTATAATAGCCACATCCGCATATCTAAGGTTACTTAGACGTTTTCCACCGATTGTCACAGCCCCACTTTAGCCACCCAAAACAGACCTCATTATATGTTCACTATATATGTTAAAAAGTAAGGGTGACAGAATACAGCAATGTCTGAAGCCGGCTTCTACGGTAAAGGGAACGGAAAAAGAATTATTCAGTTTAATTCTGCCATTTGTGTTCTAATACAGGGATCGGATAAGGTTTACAAGGTGTATAGGTGTTCTCATGCTGATTAGAATCGGCCAGAGTTTGTTCCATTGTATGCAGTCGAAAGCTTTAGAATAGTCTATAAAACAAATATAGATTGTTATTTGGAATCCCCTGAATTTTTTTTATTATCTGGCGTATGTTGAGAATTTGTTCTCTAGTCCCCCTTCCTGTAATTAAGCCTGTTTGTTCGGTAGATATTTGCGGCAGCAGAAAAGTTTGAGGTTTTCATTTAGGATCCAGAGAAGCACTTTAACAGTGTGTAATACCAGAGCGACGGTTCTATAGTTATTGCAATCCAAAAGGGATCCTATCTTATGCAAGGCTATAAATGCAACTTCACACCAATCTTTCGGCCATCTTCCACTCTTCCCATACCACATTACATAGTTCAGGGGGTGCTCAAACTTGAACTGCTGGCGATCTACCTCAATATTGTTGCAAGTAAGTGTGATGCAGGATTGTCGTCTAGGTAGGATGTATCGTGGCATAGATATTAGTTTTCCGCACAATATGCATTTTTTTAGTCAAGGTAAGTGTAGGTCTGCTCTAAAATGTCAATGAAAAAACTCATAATTATTCAAAATTGCGAGTTTATTGGTTCTTACAAAACAAACGAGTTCTAGTGTTTAAACTTAACTAAAGAGTGACTTTGGATGTTGAAGCGTGGCACTGCATGTCCTCAGCATACTTTTTCATAAGATGGTACGTAATTACCGAGTGCTAATCGCAAGCATGATGACATATGTTCGTCAGTTAGTCGATTGCGATATTTTGACTTAATTATCTTAATTTCAGAAAATGCAGACTCGCACAAGTAAGTTGACCCAAACATTGCCGTCAGTTGAAGGGCAATTTGCCTTAGATTCGGATATTTATCTTCAGATATAAAACACCAGAATTTTGTATCAGATGCTGTGGCTTTGAGATGTATATCTGATATAATCTGCACTAACTCAGTTTCAACAGAACATGAGTCCATGTTAAACTGACTTGCTATTTCAGTAGCTAATTCCTCAATGTTTTTACACGAAAAAGGATAACTCATAAATGATGCGATATTTGCCAATTTACTGAAATCATAAAAACGTATATCGAATTGGCCCAAAATATTTGATAATTCTGCCTCATAAATATCATAATTCAACTGAGGAATCCTTGTTTTCAAAGACGGAAATTTTTTCAGAGCCTTTCTTTTCAGTTGATCTATCATAAGTTGCAATTTACTTTTGAATGCGTTTATTGCGCTAATCATCTCAATAATAGTTTTTCCTTTACCTTGAAGCTCCAAATTAATGGTGTTTAAATGCATTGTGATGTCTGTCAAAAATGCCAAATCGGTCAGCCATTTTCCGTTTTTCGGCACCTGAGTGTCATCACCTCTTTCGTCCAGAAAAGCTGTTATTTCGGGCAATAATTCTTGAAACCTTTTTAGGAATTTTCCGCGACTCAACCACCTGACGTCCGTGTGAAGAACTAAATCAGTGTGTTCAGCTGACTCACTATCTTCCAACTGCAATTTAAAGAGAGCCGTCGTTGCAAGCTACGTGCACGGATAGAATTCACAATTTTTATTGCAATGCCCATAATCTCCTCCATGTTTAGAACTTTTGAACACAAAACTTGTTGATGTATAATGCAATGGAAGGAGAAAAATGAAGGGAAATCATCATTAGCTCGACACAATGCCACAAAACCGTTTTTGTTTCCAGTCATTTCTGGTGCTCCATTGGTTGTAATGCACACTAATTTATATATTGGTAGCTTGTAGTTTGTTACAAAATTGAAGAAAACGTCATATATATCTTCGCCACGGGGCTTTCCTTTCAGAGGAATCATTGTTAAAAACTCTTCCTTAGCCGACATGTCATTGAATACCATTCGAATAAAAATACACAGCTGGGCAGTGTCTGTCATATCGGTGGATTCGTCGAACTGTAAAGAAAAGTATCTACATTCCATGATATCATGTTTTAGTTTATCTGCCATGTCCTGACTCATGACTTCAACACGCCTTGTGACAGTCGGACGAGATAACTGAAGTTCTCTAATAGCAGACATAATCTCTGTTTTATTTTTAAAATCTCCAAATAAAGTCTTACCCGCTTCAATAAATACTTCCTTCACAACCAATCCATCATCAAATGGTTTCTTGTGTTTCGCCAATATATGAGATATTTTAAATGACGCGATCGTTGCAGCTTTTGATTGTTTGGCTGGTCTTGTGAACATGATTTGTTCTTTTTTCAAACAAGTTATCAAATCACATACTTTTCGTTTTCTTAATTCACTCTGTGACGGAAAATCCTTTTCATAGTTTTTATGAACCGTTTTATGATGCCTTTCTTAGTTCCCATGCTTAGGTATTGCAACTGACGCACGGCAAATGAGACAAATGCACTTATCCTTTACCATACAAAAGAAAAATTCTTCCTCCCAATGGTTATTAAAATGATAAGTTTTACTTTTCTTCGCCGCACTCATTTTAGACTATTTATTAACAAACTTTGTATCGATGTATCGCCTTCAAGTTACAACTCAGACTGACTCCTATTCCTGCAGGCGCAACATTTATATCGGCGCGAACGAAGTCTCGAATGTTCCCGTCAAACACTCCGCCCGGAGTTTCTAGAAAAATCGGTGGGAATCAAAAACGCGGCTTTTCTTTGACAAGTACCGCGCGTTCCTTTGATAAAGCCGCCTTTTGCCGCTAGCAGGGGGTTATTACGATAAAAGAAAGTGATGAGAGGGTTATTCTGGCCTAATTGTGGATCGAATATATTTTAGTAGTTTATTCATTACATTTTGTTTTAGTTACCTAAAACAAAATCTGTGAATAGTTCTATATCGGAATTTTTTTCTCGAGATCGACTCAAAAAGCACTCGCGATCGATTTGTCGATCGCGATCGACCGTTTGAGCACCCCTGACATAGTTGATTTGGCATAGTCACGGCGGCTTCTCCCATCATCTTTATTATTTCCGCAGTTATCTCGTCAGTTGCTTTTCTGTTCTTTAACCTTTGAATAGCCTTCCTGAGTTCAGATATAAGAATACATGGCTCCTGTTCTTTGGCGGTTTCATTGTCGACAATGCAGTCGCCCACAAGCTGAGGCACGAAAAGTTCATTGCAGTAATCTTTCCAAACGTCAGTGACTCCGGGTATGTCGGTGACTATTCTACCTTCCTTATATATGCTCTAGGGACATCTACAACAATATTCCAAGCAGAAATTCACTCAATACAAGCATATATTCATAAGAATATTAGACGGGATTACCACAACCAAGAAATTTATATTCTCTCAGAGAGTCAAGCTGCTCTAAAGGCTTTAAATGACTAAAACGTTAAGTCCAAGATCACAATGGAACAATAGAGTTGATTTACTATGGGTTCCAGAATATTTGGGGATGAGAGGTACGACAGACGAGAGGTCGAGAAATTACCAATATTCGGAGTTACAAAACCATACGGGGATCCACAACCAGCCTTTGGTATATGGTATGTAGGGATCGAAATTGTATTCATTGCTCTGTAAGTAGTCGCATATGCTATAGCCGGATCTAAAACTAGCCTGTTCGCATGGCTGGTAGGAATTTAACTTATCTTTTAATCTATTGGTGATGATTTTAGTCAAAAGTTTATAAATGTGAGATAGTAAGCTAAATGGGCGGTAATTGTCTAACTTTCTGATATCTCCCTCTTTGTGTAGAAGTATTATTTCTAATATATGCCATAATGTTGGTATTTGGCCAGTTTCTATATACATGTTGAAAAGTTTGGCCAGTTCTTATTTTAAGTCCTCTCCCGCTTCTACTAGCATTTCCGATAAAATACCATAAGGGCCTGCTGCATTGTGACGCTTCATTTCCTGCAATACGTTATTGACCCCCTCTACAGTAACTTCTGGTAGTTCTTCTAAACCTATATTTTGTATTTTCTTTCTAGTCTATTTTCTTTGTTGTTTATTGAGTGTTATTCTAGACATGCAGAGTTCATTATATTAGGTGTTTATTTGTGAGTTTACTTTGTGGCGTGTTAAAAAAATTATACCCTCTCGTTTGGGCGCAATTTTGTACCCTCTACGTTTTGCCCGCACTTTGAGGCGCAATTTTGAAATGTCTTAACTTCTTTGCTTTTAATAAATATATTATTTATTAAATATAAGTCGTTATTTGCCCCTTACGTATATCTTAATTTCTGAGAATGGATTGAGTGGATATTAATACTGAAAGAACTAAAGAAATTAGACATAAACTAGCTCAGTTTTTTTTTGGAGAGATTATGGATAAGAGATAATTTTTGTACGCCTTTTGAAAATAGTCTCTATAGTTGTTTAAAATTTTGGTCGTACAGATTTTTGGGAACCATTCATTTTAAAATAAAAGGAATCTAACTTCAGCTCAAAAAATGAAAAAAAATACTGAAGGGTTATGTAGTTGTAAAAAAAATTAATATGGTACAACCGTTGTGTCCTGAAAGATATAGTAAAACGGGTGATTCAGTGAAACGTTAGATTTAAATAAAGAAAAGGGTTTATTAATGACAAAATTAAAAGTTCTAACTTCGCTACACTTTAAAATTACTATTACTAAATAAAATCCCTTAGTCTAGTGGATGGTACTATTATATAGAGTCTTTAAATCAGGATTCTAATTAAGGCTTAGCTAAACACGATGTTAAAAGTTCGTGGAATTAACTTCACAAGTTACACGTGCTGAATAGACGATGTAAACGCACTTGTCAGCAGGAAGCGAGATCTATCGATTGATATACTGATGACTTATGGTTTTTCTATGAGTTTTTTGGCTTGTCCTGGTGATATATTCATAACAGTGATGTCTCCACCTTGGCTACCCCAGTTCCTTTTGGGCTGCTAAACATTTCTTGACCCCTAAAGGTCTGGGAATAACCAGGATATTTCAAGGAAAAGGTCTTGAACTTGAAAACTAAAACCGTTTCTGCATTACTACATCACTAATAAAAACGAGTACGGTAACGTGATAAAAAAAAGCCTATTGGGCGGCTTACTGAAGAAAAAGCCCTCTCTGGCTACATGATCAAAAAGAGCTCACTGCGGCTCTATCATGGGCAAAAAGCCTGTACTCAACTCGGCTGGAAAAAACCATTACGGCTACATGATGGAAAAAGCCCACTTCGGCTACATGATGGAAAAAGCCTTGAACAGTGCCATTCGCACGTTTAAATGTTTTTCTCGCTTCCTTAAAGTAACGTCTCTAAAATGGCTTCCTTCCTGGATATAAATCTATAGCCAATCAGACACATTCGATGCAGATTAAAGAGTCCAGTAGTCAACCCGCAATGCACACTGTAAAATTTAAATTAAACTGCTCAAAAACTCAATTGAACTACACTGCTTAAAAGTTAGTAATCACTGCAATAAATATAAAAATGGAGAAAAAATATAAATTATAGGGAGAAAAACAGTGTCGTAACATGATCTTAAAATCTAGGAAAAAATAAATGTTACAACTTTGTCCCTATTTGTTATTACTTGTCTCTCACTATTTTGCAATTTAATAATCTCTTTTCTTCCGTTATTCAGTTTCTTACTTATTACTTTCGGTCCTTTATTTCCTTCAATGGTTTCCAAAATCACTTTACGCCTGTGCGTTCTTATATCTTTTCTGATCTCTATTCTGATTAACTTGTTAAGCTCCGTCCACTCTATTTTGTGTTAACTTCTGTTCATATTTCTTCTTCTTCCCATGAGTTGTTTCGTGTTGTCTCTTATTTTGTCCTTTGGTTTTCCAGTTTTTGTGGCTACTGCAGCGGAGGCTTTTGTATCTATTGTTTCGATGATTGTATTATTCTTAATATATTGTAATAGTTCTGTTATTCTTAGCTGGTACTCTGTCCTCTTTTTTATAACTGGCTAATGTAAGATTTGTGCAAACATAAAAATATACAAATTTTACTCGGTTGCTGTTGTCCGTCCTTTTATATTTCCGAAAAATGTCATAAAAAGGAAGCGGAATGAAAATTCAACGCAGCGTCTGCATTTAGACGAGTTTTTACACAATAATAAAGGTCGAAAAGCGCAGATTATTTTCGTATGCAAGTTTTAATTAAAGTTCTAAAATATAACTGCCAACGACCAAATTAGCTGAGAATATTGTATGAATAATTAAAGTAAATAGAATATAAACAGCACAAAAAAAGCAAGCCACTAGACTACAGTTTGGTAAATTTTATGTAAATTAAAGTTTTTAGTGGCGACTCTTTTTATACGAGTTATACTGATTAAGCACATAAAGTAAATAAAATTTCCATTTCTTTTGGAATTCTATTTTTTACTTGCAGACGCATGCATATGAGCATTTCCGTAAATTGTTGGTATGCTAGGTTCAAAAAACAGAGAATTTTTTTGAAAGTGACACTCATTAGACTTGATTTAAATCGTTCTTTGGACCCTCAGAAACAATTATTCAAGATTGAACACGACTTTTTTTAATAATTTTTTTTTTCACAGGTCAATATGCAAATTTTTGCGGAAAAAATGGAAAAACTTCAAAAATCAATATATAATGTACCATATTATAAGTTTATCCATGCGATTTATTGAAATTATTTATAGTGAATCCTGATAACTTTTTCCTCTTTTATATAATGACCATTTTTGTTTTTTGCCCATTTTATATCTTTCAGTCAAATTAACGTCCAGGTACACTTTTCTCATGTTTTTTGACCTGCTGACTTCGAATTTTTATGTACCTTGTTGATATTAAGGTATCGCTTCCAAGTTATGGTCAGAAATAGCCTTAAATTAAAAATGGTGTATTTAAAGATATTAATCTTACAGCCAAATCAATCAATGTGGTTTGGTCTACGTTGGACAAACTTCACAAAAGCTCTCTAAGAGATTAGCGTTACACAAAAGTGATAGCAAACACAAACCTAACGCAACTAGTTTGAGCTTACAAGTAAATAATACAGATCACAGAGTACAATATAACAACAGCTTCATTCTGGATGCTGAGACTAATTACTTCAGAAGAAGTTTCTTGGAAATGTGTTACATAAAAACTTGTAAAAATAATCTCAATCGCAAAAAAGACATAGAAGGATTGAGCTCTATGTATATCTATTTACTAACACAACATCATACTAAACCAATGAAAAAGAACGATTTTTATGAAAAAATTAGTTTCCAGTAAAGTTGACGTTTCTTTTCTCTTTCTGTTATTCCCGCCTTTTATATATTACTAATTACTTTTTTTGTGTCTTCTGGTTATAAAATTAAAAAATTAATAATTAAATATGATAAATAATAAATAACATCCAATATAATATTCTCTTTCAAATATTTTAAATTAGTCTATGAGTCCCTTTGTTATAAAATTAAAGAATTAATATAATTAATAAATAAATAACTGGTCTAATAGTAACATTCATCAAATTTAAGTCCCTTTGCTATAAAATTAAAAAATAAAAATCATTAATAATAAATAATTTGTCTAATAGTAGCATCCACCAAAAATTTGCCACGTCCCTAACTTTAATGCTTTTGTGGTTTTTTGTCGACCTGATGACGACATAGACTACCAACAATATTCGGTTCATATCACTAAATAAGTTGCTAAACTCGATGTCAAAAAATTTTTTAAAATGGCGTACCTTTTCTACATCATGGTCTTTCTTGCAGTTGTGTTGTGTCTTAAAAAGTATTTTTGATTAATGTATATTGACAACGTTTTATTTTTAATAATTGTGTAACTCTCTAAGTGTCCTTTTATCATGTTTTTTGTAATCATACCTACTACCTGGCCAACAAAAATGCAAATTTTATTGTTTTCACCAGAGATGAATTAACTGCTAAATTTTTGTAAGTAATTTCTCATACAGCCTTATAATTTATTGAATCACATTTTAAAAACGAACGTTTTCAGTTTATTTTTTCTGTACCTGTTTAGAATCCAGAAGAAGCTACCATTAGGCAGCGAAAGCTCGATAACAAAAATAAAATGCAGATACTAGAGCGTTTAGATCTTTGATTGCTCATCTCTTCTCCTTATAAGGACGGTTCCCAGTTAAACGTACGATAGTTTGTTGCCAGTGTCCTGTTACTATCCTTCCTCTTTCTTATATATATATATATATATATATATATATATATATATATATATATATATATATATATATATATATTTTTATTGGTCTAGCACACGTGCTGCAAGGAAGTCCCTAAAGCGCTCCAGGAGCGGCACGAGTGCGGAAAAAGCGATTCACGTTGTTCTTATATCGCTGTAAATTGTACTCGGTGGGAAACACAGCGCTGGGCAAATTATTCCAAAGGGATGACGTTCTCCATATAAAAGCTTGCTTGAAAAGCGTCGTACGCGGAGTAACAAGCTGAACCTCATACGGATGCGAAGCACCAGCGCGACGTGTATTTCTAACATGCACCGCTTTGGGAGGAATTAAGCGGGCTACATCCTTCGAACACTTTCCATGAAAATACTTGTAGAACAGACTCAAGTCGCCAACCGTTCTTCGATGTTCCAGCGAATCAAGGCCGCCGGTCAATTCCGGGTCCCCAATCAGACGGACCGCTCTTCTCTGAACAGAATCCAACAAATGCAGTGTATGTTTGGGAGCGGAGCCCCAAACGTGGGAGCAGTATTCCATAGTTGGTCGAATTTGGGCTTTGTAAAGAATTAACAGTTGCTGTGGGGTGTAAAGCTTTCTGGTTCTAAATAATATTCCCAACTTTTGAGAAGCTCTCCTTGCTATGCCTGCAACATGTTCATGCCAAGACATATTTGCTCCCAAACTAACGCCCAACAAAAACGACATAACTATGTCGGGTTCAGCAACGTTAACTTTTTTAGAAAAAACTGCCGCTTGGGTTTTTGTAGCGTTAAATTTAACTTGGTTACTGTCACCCCAAGATAGAATTTCTTCCAGGTCTTTGTTAAGTTGAACGACCTCCTGCTGTCTGCGGATATTCGCCTGAGCAGCCGATGTCCGAGCGTTCAAGGTGAATGAAGAGACAAGCGTACTGTCATCTGCAAAGCTATAGATTGGATTCCCGGTCTTTTCCAGCAGATCGTTAATGTAAATGAGAAAGAGAGTAGGAGACAGTATGGAGCCCTGGGGCACACCGGCGTTGATAGTGAGGGTGTTAGAAAGAAATCCGTCGACCGCCACTCGTAAAGAACGCTCTCTGAGGAAACATGAGAGCCACAAACAGAACCTTTCAGACATACCATAAGAGCGCAACTTAGCCAACAGTCCATCGTGCCAAACACGGTCGAATGCCTTGGATATGTCAAGAGCAACCGCTCGAGATTCTCCAAACTGTTCAATTGCGTTGTTCCAAACATGTGTTACATAAGTCAGAAGATCTCCTGTTGATCTATGTTTACGAAAACCATATTGGTGATCGCTAATAATATTGAATTGTTCAAGATATTTTAGAAGATGCTCATTGATAACCTTTTCGATGACTTTCGATATTATTGAAAGCAGTGCAACTGGTCGGTAGTTATTTGGAAAGGTCTTCTTACCTTTTTTAGGTATCGGCTGAACCGTGGCACATTTCCAGCAGGACGGAAATATTCCCTTTCTGTAGGATAGGTTAAAAAGCCTACAGAAAACTGGAGTTAGTTCCCTTGCACAGTTTTTGAGAACTATGGCAGTTATTCCGTCAGCGCCAGAAGCCTTCTTGGTGTCTAGCTTCATTAAAATACGCTTTATGATGCGCTGTCTGAAGACAACATCGGGCATCCTTGACTGCAATATAGGAATAGTAGGTGGTGTTTTTTTCCTTGGAAATCGACAGTAGAATGTGAAGCAAAGAGTTCAGCCAACAAGTTCGCTCTCTCAACAGGTGTGGTTGCAATGGAATTATCTGGCCGTGTGAGTGGTCGTATGGTGGATTTGGTAAAATTTTGAATAACTGCCTTAGCGACTGCCCAAAAGGACCTGGAATTGTTGAGACAAGCGAGAAGTTTGTTTCTAATTCGTTGATTGTGTGCCTCCTTGGTTTCGTCGATAATTCCCTTGCATCTGTTCCGGGCATGAACAAAGATGTTTCGATTTAAGGTGTTAGGATTTTCACGCCATTGTCGGTAGGCAATATGTTTTAGAAGCAACAGCTTCTTTGCATTTTCGGTCGAACTAAGGCTTGCCGTTGGAGGAGCATTTCTTCGAAAAAGGGATGTAAGCCTCCATACCAGCCAAAATAACATCGGAGACCTCCCTGGCGCAGTCAGATGGGTTATCGGATCGAAAACAAACGTCCATCCAAGGGAAAGTTCGAAAGTATTCCATGAGATCTTCCCATTTAGCAGATTTGTAGTGCCAAATCTTGCGCGGCCTAGGCGCCTCTCTGTCACTGATTGGCAGGATACTCGATGTCGAAAGCAGTTTATGGTCGGAAGAACCTAACGGCGGATTTACGGTGACCGTGTAAATCTCCGGATTGGTGGTTAAAAACAGATCAAGAAGACTGGCGAACTCCCCGTCTCGATCAGGGATCCGTGTTGGTTCGTCAATAAGCTGAGTTAACCCATAACTGATTGAGAATGATTCAGCTTAACGACCTTGTTCGTCGTAGTATTTGAATATTTGAGCCAGTTGATATTGTGGACATTAAAGTCGCCCAGGATGGCAATTTCGGCACTTGGATAGTTACTTTGTAAATGATCGATGGTGTCTGCAAGAGAAGCGAAAAGTGTTCGAAAATTGGTATCACTTGGTGGTCGATACAGGATACAGATGAACCTTGTGGTTTGTTGAGTCGTTATTTTTAACCACATAACATCAAAGTTTGGGGGCTCCAGAGCTTCTTCTCGTTGACAAGAGAGGTCGCTGACAAAAAGACAGATTCCAAAGTTACGCCTAAATCGGGAATAGAAGTCGTACCCAGGATAAAGATAGTTGACCGTGCTGGTTGATGGACTGACCTTGGTTTCACATAGAGCGAGTACATGAGGTTTATCTGATTTATATATATATATATATATATATATATATATATATATATATATATATATATATATATATATATATATATATATATATATATATTGGCTGACCAAAAAGTAGCTAAAATCGTTATAAATATATTGTCATATGAAAATATGATTTTTGAAGATCAAAAAATACTTTTTAACTTGGCGTAATAGACAATAAGGCAACGCTTTATCGAATCGAAGGGTATAAATTTAAAGACGAATATTTTGGGAAACAATAAAATGATTTGTACCAAAATTTTTTTTCATTGTTTTTATAAAAATTTAAACGGTAGCCCACGTATTCAGGCAGCCGAATTTGGGCTTCTTGTATATAAAGGACTACCGAAAAAGCATTGAGCCCTTTGAAGTCAAAATTGAGATAATTGTTTTTTATATTTTGAAAGAACCAGCCGTTTTGTTCAATGGTCTTCTGCCATTTTTCTGGTAACACCATAATCCCGTTACATAGCTGTGGTTTGTGGTGAAAAAAATTGTGACACGTGATTTTCACTGGCCTCTTTTCAAGCTAACTTAACACCATTCAGAAAGTTTTGTAAAGACCGAAACAAATAGTAGTGTGACTGTGCAATTTTTGGTCTTACGGTGGATGCATTAAAACTTCCCAGCCAAGCTTTCTCAATTTTTGCCAGGTCATCAAATATGTGTGTCTGGCGTTGTCATGGTGGAAGACGACACCCTTTCCGTTGACTAGTTTTTTTAATCGTTTGCTTCAGTCTTATCATTTGCTGACAACTACAGTAGCTCCTGATGGAAGATTCCCTTTAAGTCACACCAAACATACAGTATCACTTTTTTTGGCGTCAGTCCAGGCTTTACCATCGTTTGTGGAGCTTCACCCTTTGCCAGTATATATATATATATATATATATATATATATATATATATATATATATATATATATATATATATATATATATATATAAATAAATATATTTATATATTGGCTGACCAAAAGTGGCTAAAATCGCTATATATAAAAAATACTATTTAACTTGGCTTAATAGACAATAAGGCAACGCTTTATTGAATCAGATTATTTTTAAAAGTAATTGAGCTTGATGTCGCCAAACCATTGGACTATGACAAAGTATTGGTCACGCTACTCTAGACCACAAGAGCGCAACTTGCTCATGGTTCCCTTAGCGATTATTTTTTATAAATGACACGTATAATTAAGAAAACTTTTAACAGTGTTTATGGTTCTCTTAGCGATTATTTTTTGCAAATGACAGGTATAATTGGGAAAATTTTGAAAAATAATGAGTTTTAACTAATCACCTATTTGGACCATTTTTGGCTTTAAAGAAAGGTCAAAACAGTGTTGTATATGTTTTCTTGATTTTTGATCACCAAGAAGCTCCTTTATCTAAGAGATAAAAAAAACGATCTACAGTGCGTATGTTTGTTATTAAAAATATGTAGATTTGAAAAAATTTAAATTTATATTTAGTAGGCAATATAAGTTTATTAAGTTAATACAACGCCAATCAAGATCATTTACGTCCTACTGGGTTGTCAAAAAGAAGAAACGAAAAAGATGCTTTTCGTTAGATAGCTTTAATCTCGGGCCATACTTAGCGTCAGTTAGAGGCTGACATTTGACAGGAGTAGAGAAGCAAAAATTGTTGGAATTCGTTTATTCAGACTTAATTTAGAGCGCCTTGCAGATGAGTGAAATTTTACAAAAGTCCGATACAATTTACAATTTTATTTCGGTAAAGATACACATGCTGTGCAGGCCTACGAAGAAATTTGCACTATTTATGGTCAAGATCAGAAGCAACAGCCAAATATCGTTAAGTTGCTCTCGTTCTGGAAATTTTGATATCCAAGATGCTTCTCGCACTGGTCGAACAATGATAGAAAAAGGTGATAAAATTTTGGCAAAAGTTGAGCATAACCGGCATGTAAGTAGCCATGATATAGCCGAAGAACTAAACATCCATAACCAAGTAGTTTTCAACCATTTGGAGGAAGCTGACTGCAAAAAGAACTTCGATGTTTTGGTGTCATATGATTTGACGCTAAAATATTTGCTCGATCGAATTTCCATCTGCGAATCTCTATACAACCGTAACGAAGTCGGGCCATTTCTAAAGCGGCTGATCACGTGCGACAATAATATGAGAAAAAGATAGTGGTCGGCAAAGGGTGAAGTTCCACAAACGATGGTAAAGCCTGGACTGACGCCAAAGAAGTGAAACTGTGTGTTTGGTGCGACTTAAAGGGAATCGTCCATCAGGATCTACTGTAGTTGTCAGCAATTGATAAGACTGAAGCAAACGGCAAAAAAAAGTAGCCAACGAAAAGGGTGTTCCACCATGACAACGCCAGACTACACACATATTTAATGACCTGGAAAAAATTGAGAGAGCTTGGCTGGGAAGTTTTAATGCATCCACCGCATAGACCAAACATTGCACCGTCACACTACTATTTGTTTCGGTCTTTGCAATTCCTGAATGGTGTTAAGTTAGCTTGAAAAGAGGCCTGTGATAATCATGTGGCACATTTTTTTGTCCAGAAACCACAGCTATGCGACGGGATTGTGGTGTTACCAGAAAAATGGCAGAAGACCATTGAACAAAACGGCTGGTTGGTTTAATGAAGTTTTTTTAAAATATAAAAAACAATTGTCTCAATTTTGGCTTCAAAGTGCTCAATACTTTTTCGACAGTCCTTTATATACACATTCGGCTGCCTGAATGCGTGGCTATCTTTTAAGTTTCTATAAAAACAATGAAAGAAAAAAATTTTGGTACAAATCATTTTATTGTTTCCCAAAATATTCGCCTTTAAGATTTATACACTTGTGCATGCGTTCGAACCAATTCTCGAAACATTTTTTCCGCTCTGAAGTTGGTACCTCAAAAACATGATTTTGGAAGGATTCAAGAGTTTCTTGAGGTGATGAAAACCGCTGTACCTGCATTATTTTTTTTTTGACATTCGGTAACAAAAAGAAGTCGTTAGACGATAAATCAAGTAAATACGAGCAATGAGACATTTATTCGATGTTTTTCTCCGTCAAATAATTAATTATTATCATGATGAAGATGATGCGACGTTTTCGGTTGCTGATTTCAACGATGATTTCTCGCAAACAAATTGCTGTTTACCATTCAGCATTACCTGTTCTTTGATCCTCAAAAGTAATAGTTGCAACATGTCTAGTATAACTAAAGAAACAATAGATCATTTTCTTGAAAGTGCTTCGTGAACGAATCATTCTTGTGGGATTCGGTTCATTTTGGAACACCCAAACAGCTGCAGACTGTTGCTTAGTTTCCGGCTCGTACAAATATTTCCAAGTTTTGTCTCCTGTTATGATGTTGTATATGGATTTTGCATGTCCTTGGTCGAATTTTTTAAGCATTTCCTTACACCAATTAACACGAGTCTGTTTTTGAATTTCGGTCAAATTATGCGGAATCCATCATATGGATTCACTCAAAATCGAATGTACTGCAGTCCTAGATATACTTAAGAATGCCTCTATCTCGCGGTAGGTCACATGCAGATCTTCTTCAATCGTGTTCGCACAGCATCGATGTTTTTTGGAACAACAACCGATTTTGGTCGATCTTCACGAAATTCATCGCTGATACAAGCACGACCATGACGAAATTCTGCAAACCAATTGTAGATAGTCTCTTCTGATCATAATTCATTACCAAAAGTTGAACGAAGCGATTTGAAGCATTGTTGTTGAGTTAGGCCTTTACCAAAATCGTAAAAAATCATCCATTCCCACGTGAAATTTCTGTTTGTTCACAAAACTGTTTTTTTAAATGCTCACTGTAAACAAACTACTAATTTCTAAGCTGCCACTAGCTTAACAATAACAAATCTCAAGTTTTACAACAATGTTAATGTCACATTTTAATAGCGCTATCTAGTGGTCGTTTGCAAAAACTTAAAAGCGGTCCCCGCATGAATATTGTTCTAAAGAACGCTAAAAATATAACAATTATATTCATATTTCGCAAAAGGAAATATATTTGACAAATCATGTAGATTTAAACTTGGCTTTATAATGCCACTGTCAGTATTCTTATAAATGTCTTCTAGTCTTATCGGTCTTTTATGCTCGGTGAATCGTTGCATAAGATGTCACGTAACAATGTAAAATATTCGTTCCTGATTCTCTTCCGCAGTCTGCGTTGATTTTATTAGTGCTGCACTGCAGGTTTATGAATTTTCTTGCTATGTCAAGTCTATGTTCTATATTACGAGATTTATCTTAAATTCTATGCAAAATAGTTTTTATATTATGACTGTTTTTATATCTGTGTATAGAAATTAAAAATAAATACTGAGTGACAATTTTTTTTTAAATTAAGACTGTAATTCTACAGATATTGGTGCAAATATAATGAAAACTAGCTCACACGAACTAACCCAAAACATTGTGGGGCCAGAATAATGCCTTTTATAGCAATATTCTGCCCCTTCGACAAAAATTACTTGATATGATATCATATTTTGAATTTTGTAAATTCTAAAAAATAATATATGTGTATATATACATATATATATATATATATATATATATATATATATATATATATATATATATATATATATATATATATATATATATATATATATATATATATATATATATATATATATATATATATATATATATATATATATATATATATATATATATATATATATATATATATATATATATATATATATATATATATATATATATATATATATATACGTTATACGTTAAAATTCTGGGTTTCAATACGTTCGTC
>CM032454.1:161378223-161408223 GCA_019049505.1 Pachyrhynchus sulphureomaculatus | reverse complement strand
TGGACAAAATTAACGCAACAATTTATTAAATCATACAAATCTCTGTAATGAATTAATTTTAATAATTTTTTATGAACATTGGTTACACTAAAAGTTAGAAAAAACTTATTCGGATAAAAGTGAATTAGCTACCAAATTTCTCTATAAGATTCGAATTAAAATTATTCTTAAGACCTAATAACAAAATCGAAAAAAATAAACTGGGATACTAGTAGCAAAATTAATGGTGTAACTGGGACACTAGTAGCGGGTGTTGCCTCCTCTACTTCGGATGACCTAGGCATGCTTCTAATTAAATTTTGGATAAAATCTTGAGGAATTTGCTCTCATTCTGTGATAACTGCATTTTCAAGTTCCCTCAGGTTTCCAGGTGCAGGTATATGACGTTTCACATTTTTGTTAAGGTGATCCCATACATGTTCTATCGGATTCAGATCCGGGCTTTACGGTGGCCATTGCATAATCGGTATATCAACTTGATTAAGATAATCGAGTACCTCCCTAGCTACGTGAGGTCAAGCGTTGTCTTGCATAAACAGGAAATTGGGCCCCACAAAATGACCGAAAGGCATCACATGTTCTATTACAATATTCTCAAGATAGTAGTCAGCATTCATGGATCTCGTACGGATAGGAACTAACTCTGTGCGAGCATCAAAGCAGATGCCACCCCAGAACATAACAGAGCCACCGCCGAATGGAATCCTTGCAGAGATATTGCAAGGAGCAAACCTTTCTCCTGGTCTTCGCCATACTCGCTCACGACCATCTGGATGTTTGAGACTAACCCTAGTTTCATCTGTGAAGAAAACTTGTTTCCAATCATCCACAGACCAGTTTTCGTGATTTCGAGCAAAACGTAACCTGGCAACTCTGTTCTCTCTAGTAAGCAAGGGCGCAGTGGCTGCTCTCCTACTATTTAATCCAGCTTCATTTAACCGTCTTCTAACTGTTTTAGAAGAAATTGTGACATTGCGAAAAGCTTCGAGTTCGTTTCTTATTATAGAACTAGTGACAGTCCTGTTTCTTAAAGCATATTGTCTTATAAAACGTTCATCTAGGTCGCTAGTGCATCGTTTTCGCCCTTGCCCTAGCCTTCTAGAATAAGTTCCTACTTCATTCAAGCGTCTTACCATACGACTTATTGTGGAACGATGTTTGCCTAACAAATTGGCAACATAACTCTGACAATATCCCTCGTCCAATAAAACTGAGGCTCGCACTATCTCGTGTTCAGTTAAATTCCTTGTTCGATTCATTTTTCTAATTTTTCGGAGTCAAAAATAAAACAGTCTACCACAATACTTTGAAAACGGGAACAATTTATAAGCTTACTTTTAAAGAAAATCTATCGCAGTATTAGAGAAAATTGTTTATCTTCTAAAAAGTTCTTTAAAACTGTAAATCTAAACGAATTGTTTTGATTTCTGTCATAAACAACGAAACAAAATATGCATAGCTTACTATTCAAATACTCGATTTACTTTAAAACTGACATAAGAAAAAGATAAATTAATTTTCAGATTGTTGCGTTAATTTTGTCCAGGAGTGTATATTCGGCATTAACTAAACTATTTGGAAGGTTATTATTATACGCTCTAATGGAGATCAAATAACGTCTACAAAGGTGCTTGAAAGATTCTGTTGATACTGTATAGCTATTATTTTTTACTGTATTTCAGTATGGATAAATTTATATCCACTGTAGAATAACATAATATAATGCTTTGTAGGTCAAGATGGGATTTTCTCGAAAACTACTCATTGTTTTCCTTTTGATTGCCTATGTTTCATCCCCATACGTTATAACTGGTATAACACATTGATTTATTGTTTGATTGTTCTCATTAATCTCCTCGTTTTTTTTTTTATAATATACGTTATATTTTGATTTAAATCTACCATTCGCATTTCTCTTCCTATCTTCATGTTGTATCTCAGGTATTTGCTCCACTTCTGTCATCATCGTGATCTTTCTTTTTTCTATTTTACCAGGAAAACGCTGGTGGGTATTATTAGAAATATCTAGAATCACCAGATGTAAGACGTGTTATTATAGATCATGATTCGTGAGCTATGTGTTTTTATAGATAAGACAAAGGACAAAGGATCAGGTTAGAGATCAGACTAAGAGAGGGGCCGTTCCAGCCTAGGCTACTACCCGACTCCAAGCTACCTTTTATGTCTCTGTGATGTCTGATTCATGAGTAATATATTTTTTGGACTGTATAATCGGCATTGAGTTTGAACCGGGATAAACTCAATTACGTTCCCGTTTACCGTCACCAGTGTGATCGTCTAGAGTCGTCCTGTGATCAAGTAGTGCAATCGTCACTCAGCGTGATTACACACGGTTGTTACTTACCATTACCGATTACCATCATCTGATAGAGTCACTATTTGTTTTTGCCATTTAGTGTGACCATCGAGGTATCTTTAGTTACACAACAATACAAATCTGGTGTAAATCACACAAAGACGAAACCTTTGAACGAGTTAAGTGAGAATAAAGTTCGAATAGAGATTTAAGTTAGCTCGAAAAATATTTAACTGATTTTAGTGGTTACCAGAAATTATACAAAATAATTAAAACACTCTGTGGGAAAAATTATATTCGTTCATAAATATTAACCATTATTATTCTAGAGTGAGACATATAAAACTAAATTAATCCCCTAGCTATTAGCAAAGGCTATTAAATCTTAATTACGACCTAAATTACCTAATTTTTTACCTTGACTCGGCATCTAACTCCTTTACGTCTAGTCTAATAAATTCGACGTTAAATTGTTAGGTCACCAACTTATCTTATTACTTTATAAAAATATATTTAGCAGGATATATTAGATACATTAAAAAGAATTAGTTTTTAGTGTTCCATACGGAGCACTTAGCACACTTCGGTGTATGTCTGCCTGTCTGTCCGGCTGTCTGTCATAACCGATTTTCTCTGAAACATTGACTTATAAACTTGAAATTTGGCACAAATATAAGAATTGGTAGCCTAATCAGAGCCGTGTAGTTTTGAAAGTTAAATTTTAATTTAAGGGGTTAATTTTGTGGGGTGAAATCGGAAGTGAAAAAAAAAAGTTTTTTTACCAGGTCATCGAGTCAAATAAAAGCTTGTGAAAACACGAGTTCAAAAACATATATGATATCATACTTCCGCGCACTTTTCTTTGTATTATTTTTTAAAAAATGCCTAAAAAGCCCTGTTCACCCACCCTATTTCGAAAAGTAATGAACGAAAATTTTGGAAAAAATTCTGGAATTCTCCATAAGGTGTAGATTGAACGAAAAATGTCACGAGTGCATTACCTTTGGTAATTTATCTGATATATAAAGCAAACTTTGTTGAAAACTCATTTGTGAAGTCATTGATCATTTTATACCTCCATGAAAAAAAAAAGTAATTAAAATCACCATACGGAGCACTAATTGCGCAAGTTCGACTTGCACTTGGCCGGTTTTTTACAGTAAAGAACAAATTGACAAATGAAAAAACATTTATTGTTATTGTTATTTGTTAAAAATAATGGTAATGTGAAACGTTACGTTTCCCGGTACTCTTCTAAGCGAATGGTCAAATTATTGATCACAGCTTGTTACAGCGATTCCGTAATAACTGCCATAACTTGCTGAATACTTTCTTTTAATTGTTTCAAGGAGCAAGGATTGTTATTGCTTATAAAGCAGGAGTCCATCTTCTTCTAATATCGCTACGAATTAAGTCCCGGTCGGTCAGTATAGGGGAATCTAAAGGCTTTTAATGCTTTAGTTTTGCTTTTGTCAGTTTTACTTTTGTCTGTCAAACTTTGTATATCATTTCAACTAAAAACCAAGGAATATCCTCAAAACACTATTAAAAGTATAAAATATATAACAACCATCTGCTCCTTTCACCTCTTTCCTCTGCAGTGACATCTATAAAATAAAATAGAAAGTCAGTAGTGGAAAACAATGTTTTCTGTAATCTAGGGACTCTAAAACGGATACAATACAATGGAAATAGAACGTAGAATTTTAAGTGAGCTTGCACACAAGTGTTTGAGTAATGATACAAAAATAACACCAGCTTTCATTACTAAATACAGCCCAAGGACGTGTAACTTTCGAAGGTCTGCAACACTTTTTTGACATACATTGACCTCAATGGAGAGGTTAAGTTTATAGAGTGGAATTTTACAACTTCATACCGAATTTAAAAACCAATGACCTGGTGTGTATGATTGTTCTCCAAAAATAATGTTTTCACACACTGGAACTTTAAAAAAAATCAGACGCAATTTAAAAATCTACTACCAGAGGGTGAAAAATTTTCAGAAAAAAAAACCCTTTCATAAAATAGATGTGTTTAAAAAATTTTATAGGGCGCTATTTTCTACATCCATAGGGGCGAGGGGTTCATGTGGTGCGCCATAGGTTAGCCTGGTGTCTTTAATAATGATAATTGAATTGAAAACCGAGTAGAACTGATGGCAGCGCTTTTCTTGTAGTCACCAAAATTACATTGATTACATGAACACTAGCAAACTCCTAAAATTCAATAACATTTAAAGCATATTCAGCATTAATTAAGAAAAATACCATATTTTTTGGATAGTAGCTGTCAACTCTACCACCTCTTCGTAAAAAGTACGAGTTTTATTCTCAATACATCTAAATTAAAGATGAGAAAAAAGATATATATATATATATAATAATATATATATATATATATATATATAGTGTGTATATATATATGATATACCATTTTATATATATATATATATATATATATGTATATATATATATATATATATATATATATATATATATATATATATATATATATATATATATATATATAAACGCATTTAGTAGATATTAGGCAATTCTGATAACCATTTTAATAAATAAACTTAACACAATATCCTACTCAGCGAATGTAACAAAAGCATTCTGGAACGTTTCTACCAAATTCTCACTAGAATCTTTTTATAAAGTCAAGTAATATCTTACGAAACTAGAAAATGCTATAGATACAATCTGTAACACATCTTTATAGCTTCAATACTAAGGCGTAAAAGATTCGTAAATGATCCTAAATAGATTTTTGTTCATAGGGTCTTGTGCAGCCTTATTGAGAATAAACGTAGTCACTTTACTGTCGTGTAAGTTAATTTATTTACATTTTATTTACCAAAATTTTTTAAAGTTTGAAAACACATTGTACTTCAATTTAGATGTAGTAAGACCCTACCTTCCTATCTCCTTCCTTCTCTGTCGACTAACTTTCATTTATTATTCAGCTGTAGACTTATCATTACTAATGAAGGTTTCAATAAATCAAAATAAGATATTTTTGGACGTACAGTCTATCAAGTAAGAACGTGTCTGCGATAATTCATTTTTAGTTGATGCGTTTCTAGCGATTTAACCAAAAATCGGTAGAGGGAACCTTTGTCTACGACGCATTTTAGTAAAAGTACCAACCGATTCTGAACTTTCGTTGAAATCACGTGAAATTTAAAAATGAGTCACTTGCTTGCGCGTAGGTTCGAGACAGTCTTTCTTTATTTCCATCCAAAGAAGCCTAAATGTCACATTCTGTGGCCGGAATAAGAAAATCGGGTTTGAATGAGACCATTCGACAACATTTTCGTGCTTATGATGTCAAATTCCGAAGCACGTTGAAGAAACCTTTGATAGGCGAAAATCATGTCGCGAAGCTGCTCGCTCGGCCCCATGATAAAATACTAGAGCGGCCTTCACAATCGTCGGACGCCAACCCTATTGAAAACCTTCTAAAGAGAAAGCTCAGAGGAAAGACTCAGTTGTCTGGCGAGATCCGAAAAATCACTGCCGCGTGAGTATGCAGAAAATCTCGTCGACAGCATGCCTCGAAGATGCCAAGATGCAGGAGGCGATTGGACAACTTACTGAGGTAATTACGACATTGTTAGCACATCAAAGAATATATTGATAGCAAAAAATGTT
This sequence comes from Pachyrhynchus sulphureomaculatus, assembly GCA_019049505.1. Classification (NCBI taxonomy): domain Eukaryota; kingdom Metazoa; phylum Arthropoda; class Insecta; order Coleoptera; family Curculionidae; genus Pachyrhynchus; species Pachyrhynchus sulphureomaculatus. Next base: position 161,402,244 of record CM032454.1, on the reverse strand, counting down.
CTCGAAACATATCTTTTCAAGAATACGAGCAGTCACGTTCTTACTTGACAGACTGTAATCAACTAATGATCTATGCAAAGTACATGTCTGTATCAAAACGAGATATTTGTTTAAAAAATGTTCCTGTTAATTACAAAGGGTAATAAAATACAAAAGGGGGAAGCTTTGGTGAAAAATAAGTCAATTAATAGTAAATTGAGATTTAATAGCCTTTACTGCTAATAAATAGGTAGGGGATCAAGGGATTAAAACGGACAAACCTCTGCTTAAAGACAGAGATATACAGTCATTGAATGGTACATTGTTTATTAGATGATTTTAGCTTTAGATCGTAGATTCGATCTACGAACATAAACTAGAATTAGGTTTTTTGGTTTTGTCAGATTATATTATATTATTTTTAAATAATTCGTATATAAATATATTAGCTTGCTAATACTGAATTTGTTATCGAAATTAGTTTATTGCTTTAATGTTTTTCTTTTCTAATTTCAAAAAGAGCTCGAAATATTACTTGCTAAGCAGAAACATGTACATATTGGCAAAGACCGTCTGTATGTTTTTGCCTTAAACTAAAACGACGAGGAGTTCAAGATATTGAAAAACCAGGGCGTGTTATCTACCATCCACCCAGTCACCAAGCTAATAGTTGACATGTTTGGTTCCATTCAGAGCTCGTCAGCTAGTTCTAGGCCAAGATAATGCTCGATTTTCTCAACACAAGCATGGCAACAGCAGCTTGTTTCAGGTTAGGTCTTAAAATGTTTGGCGCTGTTGTGTTTATGTTGCTAGATCCAAACATCATCCAAAATTTGCTGACAAGGTTTAAATGCAGTAAAATGTGTCATATACAAGTATAGTGAATGTTACAGGGTATGACCGGATTGTTCATTCTCTTGGGCTTTCTATAGTTTTAATACAACGGTGAAACTTACTTACTTACTTATCCTCGCCAGATAAGCCATCATACATTTGTATATATTGAGTATTATTCGCGCACGCTAAATATATATTGCGATTAAATATTAAATCAGAATTAGCCTGCTCTAATATGTTCCAATAAAAATATAATCTCAAATATACTATATTTGTAATATTTTGTTCACCTAATACTTTATCGTAAAACATTACAAAAGAATTATAAAACAATTTAAAATATTCATAGTACGGTCTGTCAAGTAAGAACGCGATCGCTAATATTCTTGAAAAAATGTGTTTCGAGGACATTTTTGGGAGATGGGACATTTTTGGGATATTCAAACCCGATTTTTTTAAATTTTACCGATCCTTGACGCATTTCGGATCCGGTGAAAACAAAAACGCGATTCGTTTTTCGACTTTCGGAGTGACTTTGCCTACCGAGCCAGTCGTCGACATCTTGTGTCTCATTAAAACGATGTACGAACTTCTTCACAAACGATACCGACTTTTTAAAATATTTAGTGGCCGCAGAATGTGTCATTTTAGGCCACTTTGGATGGAAACAAAGAAAGACTGCCTTGAACCGACGCGCAAACAAGTGACTCATTTTGGATTTCACGTGACTCAATGAAAGTTTGGAATCGACTGACACTTTTACCAAAATGCGACAAAGGTTCTCTCTACCGATTTTTTGTTGAATCGGTAGAATAGCATCTACCAAAAATTAATTATCGCGGACAAGTTCTTACTTGACAGACTGTAAATATATGTCTGTATATGAATACTTGCTCAGCTTCTAGCTTGCTGTTCATATTTCTCATCTATAATATATATATAAATGCACCGTCTCTCTGTCTGTCTGTTAGTGCGCTTATTACTGGAGAACCACTTATCCGATTTACGTGCTTTTTTTTTTAAACATACATATGTTCTCTGGCCAGGTTATGGGCTATATTTTATTACGTTAGGTAACATAAGGAATAAGCAGTGACGATAATAGTGAATCAAGTCGGAAAAAAGTTTGCCGCTAGCGCGTTCTCTTGCACTACACTGCCTAAACGTTTAAATATGGGACAATATCATGTAGCAAAGAATATAATATATATAAAATAACATCTCCCTGTCTGTCTGTCCGTTAGTGCGCTTATCACTCAAGAACCATTTATCGGATTTATGTGATTTTTTGTTCATTCATAGATATGTTCTCTGACCAGGTTATAGATATATATTTTATTACGTTAGATAACATAAGGAATAAGTAGTGACGATAATAGCGAATCAAATCGGAAAAAAGTATGCCGCTAGCGCGCTCTCTTGCAATACGCTTCCTAAATCGTTAAATATGGAACAATATCATGTAGCAAAGAATATAATATACTCGTATAAAAATGCAACGTATCTCTGTCTGTCTCTCTCTCCGTTAGTGCACTTATCACGCGAGAACCACTTATCCGATTTACGTGTTTTTTTTTTTTTTTAAATCCATACATAGGTTCTCTGGTCAGGTTATAGGATATATTTTATTACGTTAAGTAACATAACGAATAAGCAGTGGCGATAATAGTGAATCAAGTCCAAATTTGATTTTTTACTTTTTTTCAGGAACGATTTGCTGTACATTTTTGTTTGTAGATTTTGGTTGGCTGTTATCTAAATAATTTAATTTGTTTCTCCCCCCGTAGACTACTTAATAGTGCGCATTTTCTTGTAACAACTAAACTAAAAATAAATCCGCACAATTTTAACGAGGCAAAAGATTTAAGGTATTTTTACAGTTTCTTCTGCAATGTAATTTTCAAGGGAGTACGTTCAGACAATTGTCATGGTCTATTCTACGTAAAAGGTTAGTATAGAAATATCACAAGCTGAAATAAAAAATACCTGCCTTGTGAAATGAATACAAAATATTGTTTATGGATTTATATGACAATATATTATAAGAAATTAAAGTAATTTTCAAACAAAAGTACACGAATTTCATTACTGATTAATTCCTTATTTCTTGCTAAGAAAATAGATATTCTTGACCGATGTCCAACAAGTTACCCACTATTGAAATAAGTGCCTGTAAAAGTTTGGTTTTAGCAAATCTAAAAGACATCCGAACGGAGTTAAATAATTCAACAAGAGAGGGTTATTTGGACATATTTTATACATTTTCATGGTACTGCGTACTTTTTTTGGGACTCACTATATGAAGTCATTGCGTCTCTCAATCCTTTTACCCCAATAGGAGTATCGGTGACACTATACAGTTGCTGCCTCAACAGTCATTCTCCAGGCATCTCGATCCTGCTGACCTCTTGACCTCATACCAGAGATCTTACTTGGTCGAACCATCTTGTTGAAGACTATCCCCTTAATCTTCTACCTACCTTCCCCGTTACTACAAGCTTTTCCATGGCATCCACTTTCCTTATAATGTGATCAAAATATTTCAGGTTCTGTCTACCTTATTAATTCTATTTAAGACTCGGTCATTTATATAAAACTCTTCAAGAAGTAAGTTGTTATGGGGAACATAAGGCTGGATAACAATCCTAACTTTGTGTTTTTTTGTGACAGCTGGATCTCTCCAGAACTTAACGAGTGTGATCGTCGAGTTTCTAGCCATAACCAAACGTCTTCTCACTTCCGCTTTACAGCCATCATTATTAGTTATGAGGGAACTTAAAGAGTTGAAATGGTCTACAACAGTGAAACCAGCAATTTCATTTATGTATGACAGATCTTCATTACGACAATCATTACTTTTGTTTTCACTCTATTAATTATCAATCCATAGTTTTTGCTAGTGAGTTCCAGGAGCTCCATAATTGATTCTAGGTCTTGTATTGAAGTTGGAAGTATAACAATATCATCCGCATATCTAAGGTTACTTAGCAAAATCACTGCCAAAAAATGCCTGAAGAAGTAGCGGTCAACAACGACAACAACGTCAACGGTGACAAAAGACACGGAAGAATGGAAGATATTAAAAGAAACCTACGTCCAGAATTGGACAGATTTAGGTTGAGAAGAAGAAGAACGATTACTGTTACAAGTAGTGCGAGTATAGCCGTTTGGCTTCACATTTACAATGCCTATTAGAAGGTATTTCATTGATAATATAAAACCTAAACAGTTATACAGAAATATCAAAATGATGTTTGTAAAGGTAAATCAAAAAGTGGAATTTCATGTTACGTCCGACTGTTCGTTTAACTTAAAAACCACCGACCTGATTAAAAAGTAATAGATCGAGATTTCAACATTCAAAGAAGTATCATGAATTCTTCAAAACGTTGATACCATATTCTTTCTCTCAGAACAAAAAGTTCTATTTTAAAATTAATTACAATTATCATATAGCCCACACTACTAAAGTTGATCATTTGGATATACAAAAATGGTTTGGATTTTAAAAAAGAATGATACTACGCTTGTTTGTTTATTTTTTTAAAGTTCATAAAATTAAATATTTTATTCACTGTTCAAAATCATTCAAAATTATATTACCTTATGGTAAGATGATTCAGCATTTATCGATTTTTTTTTCTAGAATTGCTCGTTGTTTGGACTAAAAATATGATTTTTAAATTGAATAACCGGTCAAGTGCAAGTTGAACTTGCGAAATTAGTGTTCCATATGTTGATTGCTTTAAAAGAAAAAAAAAATGTTACGGAGGTTTAAAATGATCAATGACTTCATAAAACACACCCCAAATGAGTTTCCAACAAAGTTTGTTTTCGAACTTTACTAAAAAATGCCTGAAGAATGTTTCTTGGAAACTCTGAGTACGACTAAATCATGGGCAGTGAGAGTCCTGCTGTTTCAATAGCATGCAGATCTCCTCAGAAGCCGTGCTATAGGGATTTTGACGTTCTGCTTAAGTAGTGGTCATCACAGTTTTAGGTCTATATCAAAGCACCAGTGCTCAACAGTTTGTAATTTTTAAAAGGTAGGAAGTAAAAAAAAAAAATGTTAAGTCAGTTTTTTATTTGATCTTAAATAACGTATTCAAATTTGAGGAATATTCACAAGATTCAATTTCAAGTAAGATCAGAGTCATGTTATTTAGCATTTTCGATGAATGTTCCTTATCTAGTGCCTTAAGGTCTTATCCTATTAAAAGGATTCTAGCGGAAATGAGCCCCAAGTCAGTGCAAAAGCTCGCGTAATCCAGTTAGTTTAAATTAAAATCCAATAAAAGAAGCTTATAACACAATCCCAAAATCCGTTTTATTTTGAACCAGGCGAATAAGATCTTTTTCTCAGACGATCATTGCATTTTGAGCTGTATTACATGAATATTTTAAAGTTTTTGAATTACGAGCATGAAATAATAAAAGCATTATAATGCAAGGGGGTAAGAGTTCGTCACCTTTTTTCAGAGACGTAGGAAGGCTTGTCTTGGGGCTCTTTTGTATAAGGAAATATACAGTAAAATATATTTTATAGGGCAAAGGGATTATTATACGATCTTGCGGTACAAGCAACACAAGAGTTATTTAATATTATGTCTATGATACTGTTGAAATAAGGTCAGTTCTAAAATTCATAGCGAATGCAAGAATAGATTCCAGAACATCTATAAAGAAGCATCCATACATATTAAAATTGACGAAACAACTGTCACTGATAACATACCATTAAAAAGAGGAGTGTGACAAGGAGATATTATATCACCTAAATTATTATCGATTGCCCTTGAAGACGTCTTTAAGGAGTTAAGTTGGGATGAGAAGAGCATTAACAAGAACGGCATTAGACTAAGTCACCTTAGGTTTGCAGACGACGTAGTAGTAGTAATATCTAATAACACCAATAAGCTACAGGAAATGTTGAACTAGCTGAATGTGGTTTCTGCAAGGGTAGATCTTAAAATGAATTTTGAAAGAACTAAACTTATGATCTTCGAAGATACCAACATACAGATAGGAATAACTCCATAAAACGCGTCAACGAGTATATCTACGTAGGTCACATTATTAAGAGTGGAAAGGAAAACCAGCACATGCAGAAATTACCTGGCATGGGCAGCTACTGGGAAACTAGAACATATCTTAAAAGTAAGTCAATACCCATAAACCAGTCAGCACATATGGAATGGAAACGATGTGCCTCACTAAAACATTTGTTAAAAAGCTCGTGACTTCACAGAAAGCTATGGAGAAAAGCATGCTTGGTATCTCCCTTAGGGATAGAATTCATAACGAGCAGATAAGGAAACGAACCAAAGTTACTGAGATAACTCTCGAGGCGGTAAAGACGAAGTAGTGATGGGTAGGTCATGTGGCTGGATCATTCGGAGACAGATGAGTGTATAGGATCACGGAATGGAGACCCAGAGAAATAGGAAGAAGCTTTGAACGTCCACAAAAACGATGGGTCGATAATATAAGAGAAGAAGCGGGCAAGCAGTGGTTAAAGGTGATAAAAGACAGGAAAGCATGGAAGATATTAACAGAGACTTACGTCCAGGAGTGGACAGATTTAAGTTGAGAAGAAGAAGAAGATATCTACGATTACTGTGGCAAGGAGTGCGAACATTTGCAATGCATATTAGAAGGTATTTTATTGATAATATAAAAACTAAACAGTTATGCAGAAATATCAAAATCATGTTTGTAAAGGTAAATTAAAAAGTGGAATTTCATATTAAGTCCGACTGTTTGTTTAACTTAAACACCACCGACCTAATTAAAAAGTAGTAGATCGAGATTCTAACAATCAAAATAGTACCATGAATTCTTCAAAACAATTACAATTATCATATAGCCCACAATACTAAAGTTGTTCATTTGGATATACAAGAATGATATAGATTTTAAAAAAGAATGATACTACGCTTGTTTATTTATTTTTTTGAGTTCATAAAATTAAATATTTGATTCACTGTTCAAAATCATTCAAAATTATATTTCCTTATTGTAAGATGATTCAGCATTTATCGATTTTTTTTTTCTAGAATTGCTCGTTGTTTGGACTAAAAACATGATTTTTAAATTAAATAACCGGTCAAGAGCAAGTTGGACTTGCGCAATTAGTGTTCCATACGTTGATTGCTGTAAAAGAAAGAAAAATGTTACGGAGGTATGAAATGATCAATCACTTCATAAAACGCACCCCAAATGAGTTTTCAACAAAGTTTGTTTCCGATCTTTACTGAAAACTGATGACCTTGAAATTTTTATTTTTTTTTATATACCAGATAAATTATTAAAGGTAATGCACTCGCGATAATTTTCGTTCAATCTACACCCCGTGGAAAATATTCCAGAATTTTTTCAAAATTTTTTGATCCGTACTTTTCGAGATGAGGGGGGAAAGCGATTCTTTTCGATTTTTTAAAAATAATACGAAGAAAAGTGTGCGCAAGTATTACATTACATATATTGTTGAACTCGTGTTTTTACAAGCTATCATTTGACACCCCACTCGATGACTTTTTTTCACTTCCGATTTCATCCTCCCCTTAAGTCAAAACTACACGGTTCTGATGAGGCCATTAATTCCTATATTAGTACCAAATTTCAACTTTCTATGTCAAATAGTTTTGGAGAAAATCGGGTGTGACAGACGCACGGACGGACGGACACCGAAGTGATCTTATAAGTGTTCCGTACGGAACACTAAAAAGAATGATATTATTATGTTTGTTTATTTTGTAGAGTTCATAAAATCAAATATATGATTCATTGATTAAAATCATTCAAAACTATATTTCCTTATTGTAAGATGACTCAGCATTTATCAATTTTTTTCTTCTTCTAGAATTGCTCGTTGTTTGGAATAAAAACCTGATTTTTAAATGTTAAAAAAATATTGTATGATTTTGCTACGCCACTTCCATTAAGTAAATTGACACATGTGCTTTTTTTACTCTCTCTCAACTTAATCAAATATAAAAAATTTCACTCAAATAGGACCTAGCCAAATATAGTCTTTAAAATCTTCATACCGTTTCTGTGGTTAAAGGTAGAACACAACCATAAAGTTTAATTGTTGTAGTTAAAATTTTTAGTCTCGGATTTCCCAAGAATACAACGTAATATATAGCAAGTAGGAATTCTGGAAAAGCTGTATACTAGAAATTTTCCGTCTGAGTAATTTCCAAAGCCGTTGGCAGTAGATAGAGATTTAATTACGAATATTACGATATATACGTTATAATTACGCGAATCTATAAAGATTTACTCGACCGTATTTGGATATTAAACCCCGTCTTCATCCCTTAATATATTATTACGTTGGCTGGCAAACTTTCTATATGCTGCGTTCCAAAAGTGATCAGAGTTTATATTTAGTTTGTAAAAACCGATTTGAATTTGCACTTAAGTTTTTGTTTTATATATAACTTTGAAACACGGAAAAAGAAGTAGAGAGCAGAATAAGTAAACTTAAACTCTGTTTTGTTGTCGAAGAATATATCATCATAGAGAAAGTACCTCATTTATAATGCAATATTTAAGAGTATCGTGTTATACGGTAGCGAAATTTGGAAATTGACGAAACGATTGGAATAGAAACTAATGGCACTTGAAATGGATTACTGGCGAAGATCGGTTGGAGCATCAAGAATGGATAGAATCATAAATGAAAGAATAAAGGATGTTAGCAAAGTAAAAACCACGATTATTGAGGAAATTCAACAACGGCAACTTATATGGTACGGACACGTGGAAAGAATGGAAGAACACCGAATACCAAAGATGGTTCTAAAGTGGGTATCAAGTGAAAGGAGGACAAGAGGGAGACCAAGAGCGATATGGTTTGGAGGTGTTCAGAGGGCAATGTCAGAGAGAAAGAACCGGAAGGCGAAGAACGCTATAAAAGACCGGATCGATGATGAGGATAACTTTGCTAAGTGAGGTCTTTCTTATGAATGATTGGACATAATGTTATTGTTGATAAAAATCCTAATGTTTTGTTGCCAGAAATAAGAAGCATGTTTTCTTCCGAAAATGTATTCTCCCTGATTCCAGAGATTCAGCCCTTTAAAAATAAGTCTTTCTTGTTTCCCGAACTTCATCTAGTTGTCAATATCCCTAAGATAAGAAAATTATGACTAAGAAGAAAAAAATAATATAAGGAAAGAAAATGAAGGAAGTATTTAAGGAAATGAAAAGAAAAATGAGAAGGATTTAATATAGGAAGAATAAAAAGAACCAGAATTTTTTCCACAATAAATACATATTAAGTCCGGTCTTATTTAAAATCTTACAGGGAAAGGTTATGTTGGCGAATATAATAGTGTAGCTTTAGGCTCCATGCTCTAAAAACCAGCTAACTTATAAAAGGTTCTTTGAACTCCTTCTTGTAATTTCCCGCTGTTAAACTCCGTGTTTTCGAACTAATCAATGAGATTCAGTCATTTCGTTCGGCTTGGTACTGGGTCCTGATTATGAATTTTTTCACTAGTGAGGTTTCCTCACTACGCACAAATTCAAAACAACTAGCGAACTTAATACCGAATATACTGCTGCTCAAGAATCTCGGGAATAAACTAAATTATTGTTAATTTATTTAAAAACTAGTATCGGAGTGACCATTTATGCAGGTACCTAAATCTAGTTGAAATTACATTATACAAATTTATAATTCTAAAGTAAAGGTTTTTTAGTTGTAGTGAAAAAACTCTTGTTGCTTTTTTCTTAAGAGTAAAAACCAAACAGGTTTCCATTATGACTGTTGAATTTATGAAAATGAAACTTTGGTTGATAATTTTAAAGAGATTTTCAAAAGCAACCGAACCCTTCTTTAAAAGATTATTTTGACACTTAAGCCGTCAAATATTTCAATCTAAGTATAAGTTAAGTACGAGTATTATATTTTAATATTCTCGGCAGAATAACCTTTTTAAACATATTAAATGTACCGGCCCTTACTAGGACGATTTTGTCCTTAGATAAATGAAAATTAAAAGAAAAATGCAGTTAGAAATTTAGATGTGAAAGGTCTATGAGACCAATACGAGATAGAAAGGTGAAGAAATGGCACGTAAAACTCATATATTTTCGCGTTTATTAATATTTGACTTTATAGGAGGTAGAAGAGAGCGGATTTTATGTCAAGAAAAAGTCTATTTCTGACTTTGTACGATAAGGCGTCCAACTTCTGTCTTTATGAAACGAGAATTCATATCTCACATGATAGACAAGTTAGACAAATAAATTTTTTTATAAATTTTCGTTTATAAATTGTCGCTTGTGACCTTTTTAGAAACTGTTACGCCTACATTTTATCTCCTTTATTCATTATAACATATAACTACATCCAAAATTGCCCGTTTAAGGAGGGGGGACGTTTTTGTTTTAATATTATATTGTAACTTTAGTCGTAATTTCATGTTCTAGATTTTGCATGAAAACAGATAGAGTTTTAGAAAAAGTAAGTATATTTTTGCAGTTTACTTGTATCTCAAAAATTAATATTTAATATACATTAGAGAGTAGAATGGTGTGTTTCGATTTATTAGCCCTATCATTCACTTTATGTTACTTGAGCCAAAGAAATATTTACTTGCTGGATCTTTCCGTTCCGTCCTAATTATTGGCATATCAAAGGACGTATGTGCAAAAATAAACTGTCTGGTGTAGTGGTGATTTATACTGAGTAGTGTCATTGTGCCAAAAATTCCACATTCCCAACATAGCACTTATCCGTTAAAGGTGTAATATTTCGTAATTGATTTTAAAAAGTTGTTTCTTCACATACGTCAAAAAAACTATTCTGGAGATTTGAATGCTTTTTCGACATAATTTTATTACATTATATTGCATTAAATTAGTTTTCGGGTCAAGAGTCATTTAGTTAAAATAACTTACCACCTTAAACCTAAGCATTCACGTTTTCTTTTTTTTTTATCAAATTGAAAATATTACTGCCTCAAAAAAAAACTAAGGGTGGCGAAATAACTCTTTCAGTTTTATAGGTATAGTTCTTTTAAATCTTTCCCGTGTCGACTGACAAAGTAATCCTGACGTATCGTCGATTATCCTGACGGCGTCTTCATAGCTGATTTCTTCGGAATCTAGCGCGAAGCTGAGTCAATTTCGCTTGCGAACGCCTTTCTGTATTAGTAGATTGGGATGGGGTGGGCAGTACTCCGTGGATGATCTGCTCCCAGATTGGTCAGAGGTAAAGACTAGTGTCACGATTAAGGTTGTTGGGTTGTTTAGATATTTCGGTGGATTCCAGAATTTTCTTAAGATAGCAGATGCAGAACACCAACATAAAACAGGACACCATATTCTCTTTAACCAACCAAAGAACCTAGCAACAAATTCCTTTTTTTTAATTCTAAGTCCATCGAAATATCTAAACATCTTCATCAACCTTGATCGTGACATTGGTCTCTACCTCTCATCAATCTGGGAGCAAATCATTCCTAAATCCTCGACCATCTCCCACTCTCTCTCCCAATACTTTCACCTCAATAGGAATATCGGTGCTTCCTCAACAGTCATTCTCCAGGCATCTCAATCTTGCGCGACCTGACTTCACTCGTGCATATCCATATCAAGAAGAGATCTTACTTGGTAGGACCATTTTGTTGGAGACCGTCCCTTTGATCTTCTACCTTTCCCATTACTACAAGATATTTCAGGTACTGTCTATTAATTCTATATGAAAGAAACTCATTTATATTAAGCTCTTCAAGAATAGATACATTAGTACGGTGTTTGGTATATGATACTCTGAGGATTCTTCGATATGCCCATATCTCAAACGTATCTATTCGTCTTTTGTCAGCTTGTTGAATGGTCCATGTTTCCGATGGGTAAGTTGCTATGGGGAATATAAGGCTGGATAGCAATCTTAATTTTGTGTTTGGCTGGATCTTTCCACATCTCAGTGAACTCGATTGTCCAGTTTTTATCCATAGCTAAACGTCTTCTTACTTCAGCTTGTTAGTTATGGGGAGTCCCAAATAGTTGAAATGGTCTACAACAGTAAAACTAGCAATTTCAGGTCTACATTTTACACTCTAGTATAGTGTAAAATGTAGATCAGAAGAAGCTGCATCGACAGCGAAACGCGTCATCGCAATATTAAATTAACTAGTGGAAATTTACTAAAAACAGTCTTTTATTATATATTTATAATGAATTTCCATCAAGTACAACCATCCGAAATCAGCAAATTCATTGACGTGTGACAGATCTTCATTACGACTAACAATCATTATTTTGGCTTTCGCTCGATTAATTGTCCATCCATAGTTTTTGCTACTGATTTCAAGGCGCTCCATAATTAATTCTAGGTCTTGTATTGATGTTGAAAGTATAACAGTATCATCCGCATATCTAAGGTTACTTAGCTTTTTTCCACCAATTGTCACATCCCTACTACAGCCATACACAACAGACCTGATTATATGTCCAATTATTATATTTAATTCTGCCATTTCTGTTCTCATACGGGGATCAGATAAGGTTTACAAGATGTATAGGTGTTCCCATGCTGATTAGTGTCGACTAGAGTTTGTTCCAATGTATGCAATCGAAAGCTTTAGAGTAGTCTATAAAAAAACTATACGTTGTTATTTGGAATTTCCTGACTTTTTCTATTATCTGGCGTATGTTGAGAATTTATTCGTTAGTCCCTCTTCCTGGAATGAAGCCTGTTTGTTCGGTAGAGATTTAGAAATACCTTAGCAGCGTGTGATACCAGAGCGATTGTTCTATAGTTGCTGCAATCCAAAGGGGATCCATCCCCCACGCCGGTCAACTAATACAAAAAGCCGTGTTGAAGCCGAATTAACTCAATCTCGTGCTAAATTTCGAACAAGTCAGTTCTGGAAACAAACTCTGAAAAACAGAATAATTAATATGTATAATAAATTTTGGGGATAAAGTAAAAAAAAAATCGTTTCTTATAAAAAATGGCTGTATCTTATAAATTCTTAAAGATCGAAGTGTAAAATGTGCGTTCTGTTATTATTGTAATAATTGTACAATGTAAGGGAAGGGAAACGTTACTAGCTCTATGTAAGCGAAGTGTCTGCTAATATTTTCGTGATATAAATTGGGTCAAATGCATATATTACAACAAGCTGTTAATGTCCCAGATATGAGGATATGAGAACGTAGGTCTTATTATATCAAGCTTACACTATCCTTCGTTTGATGTTTATTGCTGTACTTCCCTAATATCTGAGAATCCAGGTCTTCTTCCAGAGGAAGTTGAAAGCCAGTATAATTTATGATCCCCTAATTGCCCAAAAATAAAAATCCTAAAGGTCGCCGTGCGCAATGAAATATTGCGAAAATTAATAAAAGACGATCCATAAGAAACAAAAGAACATCTCTAATTTGAATAAATTGAAAACGTACGAGTATATGAAAGACTTTTGAGAATTTCAATTGGATTTAGCAAATAAGCTTTGTAAATAATGGAATTTTCTACGGAAAAATGAGCTTTGATCTCGTTTTTATTTTGATATAGCAATCCAATTTCGTATATTAATTTTTATGCAATAGAATCCTCTCAAGAAATAAAAAAAATGTGTAAATGTCGGAGAAAATAAAGTCCAAATTTCACTTCGCGTTCCGAAGGGAAGTATTATGTGTCGTTTTAGGGTCCCTAGATCACGAAAAATACATTCCCCTACTATATGCCCGTCTGTCTGCTGATCTGTGTATCGATTTCAAATTTGGTATACATATAATACCTAAAGTAGGAATAAAATCTGTTGACGTTGAACATTATCGCTTCAGAAAACAGGTGGATGTCAATAAGTTTGGTATATGGTGAATTTTATTATGCTGGTGGTGTTCTTTATTTGCTTGTGATAACGAACAAATTTGATATATTATTATGAAAAGTCCAACATATAGGAGCTTCAAAGGATGGGAGAAATAGAGGCGTTGTTTCGTATATGTTGTGTAATATGTTCTCGTGATTCTAAAAGTGAAAGAATCAGAAGACTGTTTTAACCAGTATTAGCAACCGAAACAATCTGCTCCCTGCTATATTAATGCTTGGATCAAGTTATTCTGTAGTGTAAGAAGTAAGAAATACAGTTATTGTTCGTTACAATTATGAACCTTAAGTATGTGTATATGTTAAATTTTCTTACCCTTTTTACTTCTATCGATAACCGAACCATTGTGAAATAATCACCCCATTAGAGCATCTCTAGATCACAATAAATACTTTACTATTTCCGTCGGTCTATTGATTTGTTGCCGCGAGAACTGCCGAACGAAACAAACTACTATTGTAAATTTGTTAAATTTACAGTACTTACAGTAGAGAAGCAGCCATCAGCCATAGCTTTAGGGGAAAAGGGGGATAAATTTTGTAGTCTCAGTAGACTAATATGAATTTGTCCTTTCATTTGTTTGAAAGTCTCAACAAATATAGAGCAGGATATTTCTAGTAAAAAATGTAAGGAATTTGAAAATAAAACAATTTTTTATTATTTTTGATTTTAACAGACATAAAATGTAGAGAGTGGTCTATGAATACGAGGGACTTTAAAAAATTACCATAAGGTATGATACCTTCCTTCTTTTTTTTTATGGGTCTAGCACACGTGCTGCAGGGAAGGCCCTAAAGGGCTACAGGAGCAACACGTGTCTTAAAAATATAGCGTGAGAAAGATCAATTTCGTTTTTTATTTTACAATCATATTTGTAAGGGTATTGCCACAGTAAACATAAAACACAGTAGCGACAGTCGAACTCAGCACCTTTGATCTCAAGGAGTTCGAGTTTGTAAAGATCACATGACTTGCCGCCATATTACTGGTATGATGCCCGCGAATTTTTAAAACATTTAAATTTCTTCTTTCAAGAAAAATCCTGTTCTGTAGAATAAAAATGAATTTTGCTGATTGAAAAGAAAAAAAACAAGAAAATTTTTTTTTTAGGAACATTTTTTTTATCAAGTTGTTATTAAAACAAATATACAAAAAAACAAGGAAAAAGGCAAAAAATAAAAGAAACGTTTTTGGCACGTTATTCATTTAAATATCTCATTGTTTAATTTATGTTCCTCAACTATTAGAGAATTGACTTATATAAAAAAAAACCGGTCAAGTGCAATTGGTGTTCCGTACGTTGACTGCTTTTAAAATAAAAATTTTCGTTACAGAAGTATAAAATGATCAGTGACTTCACAAAACACATCCCAAATGAGTTTTCAACAAAGTTTTCTTTCCGATCTTTAATGAAAACTGATGACCTTGAAATTTTTGTTTTTTTTATATGCCAGATAAATTATTAAAGAAAATGCACTCGTGATAATTTTTGTTCAATCTACACCCTACAGAGAATATTCTAGACTTTTTTCAAAATTTTTTGATCGGTACTTTTCGATATAAGGTGGGGGACAGCGATTTTTCGCACTTTTTTAAAAACAATATAAAGAGAATTGTGCGCAAGTATTACATTATAGATACTTTTTAACTCGTCTTTTTACAAGGGTTCTTTTGACACCTCACTCGATGACCTGGTAAAAAAAATGTTTTCACTTCCGATTTCACTCCTCAAAACTCACTTCTTAAGTCAAAATTTAACTTTCCAAATCACACGGCTCTGATGAAGCCAACAAGTCCTATATTAGTGGCAAATTTCAACTTTCTATGTCACATAGTTTCGGAGAATAACGGGTGTGGCAGACAGACAGACAGACACCGAAGTGATCTTATAAGTGTTCCGCTCGGAACACCAAAAATTAAATCCATGCACTGATTTATTCAAACTCATTCGTGTTGCAAAATTACTACTTTTGCATGCCCAGATTGAGGTTTGAAAGTTTGGTTAGCGCATTTTAGCAGATAATATAACTTAACTCTAGCAAATATTCTGCCCTGAAAGCAGAAAAAAAAGTACAAGTGGAATAACATAAACCAATACTTAACAATAATAAAACATCAACTCTTTTACAAATAAAAATGTATCTCTAATATGAAAACACAATTATCATAATCTTTATATAATACTAATTGCTCCGCTCGCGTGGACTACATAATTATTGTTTAGGTTTTATTGATGGCGGCAAACTTTTCTCCGACTTGATTCGCTATTATCGTCACTGCATATTCCTTATGTTACCTAACGTAACAAAATATATACTAAAACCTGGCCAGAGAACATATGTATGAATTAAAAAACAAATACGTAAAAAAGTGGTTCTCGAGTGATTCTCCTACTCAATTCGGCTTTTTGGTTCTCTTTATCAAGTTTTATTTCATGACCTAGGCAAACATATTTTTTTTACTTTTTCTATTTTACTGCCTCCAACATAGACTAGTGTTTCTCCTGGAGTCAGGATTTTAGTTTTTGTTAAATTTATAGTCAGCCCAACTTTTTCTGAACCTGCCTTCAGATCTTGGACCATCTTCTGTAACTCTTGTAAGTCGTTGTTGATTAAAACTACATCGTCAGCAAAACGGAGGTGGCTCAAATATCTTTCATCAATATTTATTCGTCACTCCTCCCAATTCAGTTGTTTAAAGACGTCCTCCAATGCCAGTGTAAAGAGTTTCGGCGGGATAGTGTAGCTTTGTCTTATTCCGCGTTGCAGAGCTATTTCATTATATATAAATATATATATATATATATATATATATATATATATATATATATATATATATATATATATATATATACATATATATATATATATATATATATATATATATATATATATATATATATATATATATATATATATTATATAGATATTGCCTAATAGAAATAAAGAATTATGAATAAATTATCTTTTAGGATCTTTGGGAAATCTAAAAAAAAACTAACTCCTTTAGAGAAACCACATATATTTTTACAAGCACAAATCACACAACAAAAACTT
Source organism: Pachyrhynchus sulphureomaculatus (assembly GCA_019049505.1). Taxonomy (NCBI): domain Eukaryota; kingdom Metazoa; phylum Arthropoda; class Insecta; order Coleoptera; family Curculionidae; genus Pachyrhynchus; species Pachyrhynchus sulphureomaculatus. The sequence continues at coordinate 161,385,515 of CM032454.1, read as the reverse complement.
CCTCTTGACATCTTTTTTTATAATTATTTCCAATTATAACGTCAAACGAGTCATTTATATATTGAAAAATTATTAATAATGCATTTCAGAGCACGTTATAAAAAGATTATCTTTGCAATCCAGATGTAAACACAATCCACGACTGCGCTGTCAGCCATGTTGTTGGTATGACAGGAGACGCATGCGTGATAAAAAAACAGGACCTAAAAATGTTCTTGAGCGTCGCTACTGTGTTTTATATTTACTCTGGTAGTACTGGGTAAATAATTTTACTAATTTTTTGATTAAAAATTTGTAACTTTAAAACTTTTGGTTATTAAATAAAATTTGTCATTAAAGACGAAAATAATAAATGTCTCCTTGCATAGTAAAATATTGTTAAAACTACTACCGTATAGAAAAATCAGGTCTGTTTTCAAGAGGTCACATGGCAGTCCGCCATGTTAAAAAGGGAAGCAGTGGGAGATTTTAATTAGAAATAATGTTACTGGGCAAATTTTTATAATTCAAAATAATAGATATAACATAAATTTTTGATTTAATAAAATGTCATGTTAGTGCAGTATGAGTAATATAAAAAAAGAACAAAAAGAATGGAGCGCTTTGTTAGAAAAGGGATGAATACGAGTGAAAAACTTGACAGGAAGGCATTTTCAGAAAGAAATGTTGCAGACAAAACTTTTAGCATTGAATTGGCATATTAGATTTTGGGCTCAACGCTTTGTTGGGACTCTATAAGTGAAAACTGTAACTAGAACCCACATTTTTAAATACATATTTGAATTCAGCAGCCTGACTGGGCCTCATTGTAACTACAATAAAATCTTATAAGGATCTTTACCTGTGCTATTAGCGTTTGATACACGGAGTATTCTTTATCTGATCCTATATTAACGTCTGGATACGCATGGTCGAATAAATGATTTTTCAAATTATTTTTTAACATTTTCTGAGAAAAATGTGAGGCGCATATTTTATAATTTTTGTACAGATTTTCAATTGGACAACTAATGACGCGTTTGGTTGCTGCAAGCTAAATCGTTGCTCTATAACCAAAAAAATGTCATAAGAGAAATAGTTTCTCAGAATTATTCAATTTATCCGCGTACGATTTCTTACGCAATTGATATTCTTTAATTAAATCACTTACCTTTCAATACCTTTGAAGAAGAAATGGCACAAAAATAACCTCCTTTTCCCATGATTATATAAATTGTTTGTCAACCTTTTCGATTCTCTCCAGTTACAAACGTTTTTAATTCTCTTTTTATACAAACTCTCTCTTCCTTCTGTCTTTAAATTCATATAAACTGCAGTCACATCAAGGAACGATCGACAATACATAAAAGACAATTCCGAAATTAGATGTAAACATTGAGCGGCCATTTTGAAAGAGGGACCCGTCGACGCAAGCGCCATTAAAATCTCGTCACCAAATTGATATTATTGTTATTGTATTGGGTTTACTATGGTGTAGGTATGAAAGATCTTGGACAAATTATGCAAATATGCTTTGTAACGTAATTTTACGGCATCATGATCTCCTGTTTATAGTGCCGTTTGACCGTAAGTCAATTTAATCTAATGGACCGATTTAGTCTAAGTTAAGAATATCTATTTTTACAGCTTACTTTCAATCTTGGTTAATTACATAATAAAATATTGGCATCTGTCAGAAAATTCGTATCCAGTTGGCCAAATACGAACGTGCCCCGTATGGTTCATTAAAAAATGACTTTATTTAAAACTTTTTTACATCATTCCACAGTAAAGGATTGCTATTAATATGCTAATGATTCAGTAGTTCGTCGGGTCCTCATCAGAGTTGATGATCACATGGCATCTTCGGGGCATACTTTTGACGCGATTTTCCCCGTATTCTTGGGATAACAATTTACAAATTGCCCGAATTTGTCATTATAGCTGCTTCACTGTGTACAGCTCTTTACTACGAAGCTTTTACTTGATGTATGGCCACACGTTCTCGATTGAGTTTGCTTCGGGCTTTTGGGATGGCCAATCTAGTTTGACGATACCGGATTCTCCTTTCCACTGGTTACAAATTTTACTCTGATCTTTGGGGTTGTTATCCTCTTGAAGAATCCACTCTTTATTTTTATGGATAAATCACCGTTTGGCAGTCGGTACTAGGTAAAGATGAAGAGTTTCCCAAAACCTTTTTCCAAAAGACATCCCCAAATATAGAACTTCACGGGGTGTTTCACAGAGTCGTCTCTTTCTGTGTTTCTTCTGTGTCTCTTCTGTGTCAACAATAACTTCAATAAAAAAAAAAAAAAATGTCTAACCGACAAGTTATAGGCAACACGTTCTTACTTGACCGACAATATTAGAAACAAATAAAAATGTACATCTAGATTAGAGAGACTTGGAGAGCATAATACGCACCTTTTGAACAAAATGATATACCAATTCTGTTTAGAACACATATACTACTTGAAGTAGGAAAGGAACCTATATTTTGGGAGTTTCGTCGCGTTAGAGGAATGAAATGGGGGTTGTTAAATATTAGATTAGGATTACGTTAGTGCTACCAGTGCTAAAAGAATTTTTCTTGGTTTTAGATTGCGAAAAACTTTTATCATCATTTACAGTAAATTATATAACGGGCTAAAGGAGGGTGTTAGAGGGATGGAGTGTTATATATTGTGTTGTCCTTTTTTCAGCATTCTTTAAGTATTTCGTAAAAGGAGCTCTTCCTGTGCATAACCTTTTTTTAAAATATTGATCTAAATCATAAAGAATCTATCATTTTAAATATCAAGTTGTAATGCTTGAATAAAGTTAATTTTTAATGTGGAAAAATCAAAATCAGTGTTTATTTTAAAACTGTGTGTTTGTAAGAAAAGTACTGGGTAAAACACACATTACCTATAGGTGCATCTAATGCAGAGAGTCGAGATAAGGTAAATAAACTCATCTAAAATTTAGATGTGCTTAGCTGGTAATAATCAGAGCGTCTGTACAAACGAATAATATATCTTTTAAAAAGCTCTTCATTATTAATACAGTTTAATCCCGTCTTTGAAAAAATCGTCAGGTGGAGTGGATAACAAAGTATTTTAGCATATCAAACGAGCGCAAGAGAAAAGAGGATTAAAAGTTAAAATTTCCAAAAGAAGAAATTCGCGAAATCGTGAGAGTGTGTGAAATGAAGCATACGAAATCAGTCATAAATATTTCATTTTATCGGAAGTGTTTGAGCTTTAGTTATAAATGCTAATGCATTTCTAGATGTAAAGTAAAACATTAATGTTTGTGCACGAATGAGGGATGATTGTACAATATAAAATTTCGAATATTCTTTAAAGTTGAAAGATAAAATATGAACAAGTTGTAAGTGCATGTGCATATATATATATATATATATATATATATATATATATATATATATATATATATTACATATATATATATATATATATATATATATATATATATATATATATATATATATATATATATATATATATATATATATATATATATATATATATATATATATATATATATATATATATATATATATATATATATATATATATATATATATATATATATATATATATATATATATATATATATATATATATATATATATATATGTATGAGGGTCGTTTGAAAAATATGGTAAATTACACATATATGGCAATCTTATGTTCGAAATCAGTATTGGACCATTTAGTTTTATTCCCTAGAAGATAACATGCAGAGTTACAGTTCAGATGTCAGTGCGGTTACTGTCTGTTCGGTCGAAATACAAACGTGTATACGCGATTTCTGACATCATGAAAAAGACTGAGATTCGCTGTGATAAAATTTTACTTTTTAATCGACTTTAAAAAGGAGATTATGAATTCAACGGGTATCTGTTTTTTTAATGTATGTTTCCGCATAACTCGTGACAAATATGTACGGATTTTGATGATTATATTTTTATTCGAGAGAGTGCACATTCAAGATGGTCCCATATAAATCTTATTGACATTAGTTATGTAATTTTTGAAAAAATCCTGAAAAACTTAAATTTCTGTAATAAAACACCGATAATTATAGCAAATATGTACCGATTTGGATGATTCTTTTTAGTGTTCCATACACTTATGGGATCATTTCGGCGTTCGTCTGTCCGTCTGTCCCACCCGATTTTCTCCGAAACTATTTGACACAGAAAGTTAAAATTTGTCACAAATATAGGAATTTATAGCTCAATCCGAGCCTTGTAGTTTTGAAAGTTAAATTTTTATTTAAGGGGTTAGTTTTAGAGGTGAAATCGGAAGCGGGAAAAAAAAATTCGGCTTGCTGAGAACGATATTCTCTTTGGCGAGCAACACGTTCTGTCTGGTCTACCCAGGATTAATTTCACAATCTTCAAGAAATTGAAATGAAAACAGAATAATGGCAGTAGTTACCTATAAAGGACGTAGATATATAAAAGACATAAATAGGAAAATTGGTTCTTAAATCTAATAGTTAACAAAACTATGCTCTAACGTGATGTACGCTGTGAAATGACTCTTTTGCAAGTTAAAAGAAATTATTTTATAAAAATGGTAAAATGGCAAGAAAACATCGCTGGACGAAATGTATCAAACTCGAAGGAGATTATGTTGAAAAATAAAAGTGAATTTTTCAATTTTGCTGATATTTTCTACCTCGTTCACGTTACCTTTTAAGCTACCCTTGTATATGTACATAGGGATATATCGAAAGTAAAGCAATGGCGTTCATAACTTTTTGATTATTCAACATAAAGAAATCAAACTATGCATGCTCCGCCAATTGTCAATATATTATTAGTTTATGATTTTTAGTGTTTCGTATCGAACACTTATAAGATCACTTCGGTGTCTGTCTGTCCGTCCGTCGGTCTGTCCGTCTGTCTGTCACACCAGATTTTCTCCGAAACTATTTGTCATAGAAAGTTGTGATTTGGTAATAATGTAGGAATTGATGGCCTCATCAAAGCCGTGTAGTTTTGGGGGGTGAAATCGCAAGTAAAAAAAATTTTTTTTACTAGGTCATCGAGTGTGGTGTCAAATGAAAGCTTGTGAAAACACTTGTAAAAAATATATATAATGTAGTACTTGGACTCACTTTTCTTCGTATTATTTTTAAAAACTCGCGAAAAATCGCTGTCCTCCCACCTTATCTCGAACAGTACTGATCAAAAAATTTTGAATAAATTCTGGAATGCTCTCCTCGGGGTGTAGATTGAACGAAAATTATCACGAGTACATTACCTTTAATAATTTATTTGGTATATAAAAAAAAACAAAAATTTCAAGGTCATCAGTTTTCATTAAAGATTGGAAACAAACTTTGTTGAAAACTCCTTTGGGGTGTGTTTTGTGAAGTCACTGATCATTTTATACCACCGTAACAAATTTTTTTTATTTTAAAAGCAATCAACGTACGGAACAGTAATTGTGCAAGTTCAACTTGCACTTAACCGGTTATTATTTGTTATAGGTAAGTTATAGGTTTTAAGCACAATCAACGAGCTGTTATAGAGTTTTTGATGAAAGGAAGGTGTGGCCTGCCTGAGATTTATAAAAGACTGGAAAATGTGAACGGAAATAATACACGAAAGCAATATTCAGAGGTAGAAGAAGACGGTGAAACCAGTAATAAGAATAAATGGCGCGGTGAGGGCCCGTTAACCGCCACTACTGACGGGAATGTTTGAATACTGGATGAACCTATTCGAAAGGACAGAGCATCCGGGAGCTCTGGTCATAATGCAATACAAAAGATGATTGAAGACTTAGGGTATATAAAAAGGTGTGCGAAGTGGGTTCCAAGGTGGTAGACACGTCTACTCCGAACTGCTCAAATCATATGAAGCCAATGAAGACACATTTTTTTCCCAATAGGATGACAGGAATGAAATATGGGCATATTTTTATAATCTAGAAACAAAAAATTAAAGGAGTGGAACCAAGGTCAAAAAAGAAGTGGGCGAAGAAGCTCCTACCGCAATTTTTTTAAAAATACATTCCTCTGAATGGGGACTTTATTCAATAGTGTCATTGTTTATTAGCATGCAAAGTTTGATTTTTTTAAAATGGATTTTCAAAAAGTTATGCATTACTTTCGGTACTCTCGAATATAATCTAAACAACACAACATTATTGTCTACCACAAAGAACAAAAAAATCTCGTATCTTCTATATTCAGTACGCTAAAAAGTCCCAATCAAAAAAAGTCAAATTTAGTATATTCTATACCTTGTCTAAAATGACCTAAAAATGTACTGGAATGCCAACATAATACTTAGACAATAGATTAAATGGATATAACTACACAAAAAATGTACCTACAACCCTACATAAGCATGAAGCAAATGAAAATTTGACTGTCGAAATCAAAGTTCTCACACAAGAAACCGATAACCGCAAAATTCGAAAAACGACCGTTTTTGGCTGGAAAAAGCGGGTCCGGCTTGGTCCTCCAGTATTGGCGGCGTCTGCCTTTTGCAGGTTCCCTCTTATTTTATCAAGAACAAACTAAATTTATTGATATATGGTTATATGGTCCATTTTTGGATCGACGTTTTTTGGGCACTAAAGCTGGGTCCGGTCTCGGCAGCGTCTGCCCTTTGGGGCGCTCGACTTTTAGTGTCAAGAAATGTTATGGTATTTGATTCAAGTGGTTAAACGATAGTCCATTCTTGGATATAGCATTTTAGGCATTTCAGGGCACGGGGGCCAAAAATCAACCTTAAAGGCTTTTATTCGACTTGCCGATAGAATGAACAGTTAGGGAGATGATTAGTGGATAGGTCAAAATTTCGGGTCGCCCTCTTGGTCTATTAATTTGCAGGTAAACCAAATATAAAAATGAAATTTGATAAAGTCCAGTATAAAGAACGAATCGTCATTAAAATATGTGTTCTTATAACATAAAAATAACTACGAACAAACCTATACCCAAAAATAAACAACCAAGAATTCTGGTCAGGATATGCTGACGTTTCGTTCTTGTTTCAGGGCATTTTCAAAATTTTATTATACACTGTTTATATCTGAAAAGCAATACCTACCTGATAAATGAATTTACCAGGATATATTCAACCCAAATTATAATTTTTTATGGCTTAAAATTAAAATTTCAATACAATTGACATTAAAGGTTTTAAGAAATAATACGCACTTGAAAACGCAACGGTTGTTCAGTCGGTAATATTTATTTTATTTAAGTCTGGAGGATTCTTTATATGCAGATTTTTGTTTATTAGGAAGAATATTGGCATCAAGAGAATAACTACACTA
>CM032454.1:161240723-161373223 GCA_019049505.1 Pachyrhynchus sulphureomaculatus | reverse complement strand
CCCGCGGCTCCGCTACACTGAAAAGTAACGTCGGGTCTATTGGCGGAGACTGTTTTGTTTGTATGGATACTAATGTCCCAGTAGAGTTTGTAATCTTTATTTTCAAGTACGGATGTTGGTGTGTATTGTAGTAAGGATCTGTGTTTTCTACGAGTTTGTATGTTGTTGCTAGTGCTTGGTGTACTATTTTTGCCGCTGAGTTAAATCTGACTGTGTATTTGTAGTAGAGATCTGTGTTTTCTATGTGTTGTATGTTGTGGTTAGTGCTTGGTGAACTATTTTTGCTGCTGAGTTATGTCTGGCTGTGTATTCCGTTCCGGCTAATATTTTACATCCGCTTGTTATGTGTTCGATCGTTTCTTTCTGTTGGTGGCATTTCCTGCATCTGTCTTCTGTAATAGTTGGGTCTTTGATGATATTGTTTTGGTAGTTTCTGGTTAATATGACTTTATCCTGGATGGCAAGTAAGAAGCTTTCTGTTTCCGGGAATAGCTGCCCATGCTATAACCAGGTGTATGATTGTTTTTTATTTACGTGGTCTTGTTCTATGTGGTATCTGTGTTTTCCGTGGAGTGTTTTTTCTGACCACGTTTTCATCTTTTCCTGTTGTAATTGGGTGTGTCTGTGTGTGTCTGCTGGGTGGTCTACCCGGAATAAGTCGAGTGGGGTATAGTTTTTGTCTGCTTTGACTGTTGCTGTGTGGAGGCTGGTTTGCTTGGTGTGAAAGAATTTCCTAAGTGCTTGTATTTGTTTTGTGTGTAGTGATATTATGTCTATGATTCCTCTTCCTCCTGCCTTCCTCTCGATAGTAAGCCTCTCTTTGCATGCGTTGGGGTGTAATTTCCTGTATTTGGTAAATTGAGAACGTATAAGGATGTGAATATTTTCTATGTCCGTGTGTGTCCATTTGATGATACCAAATGAATATGTGAGTATAGATATGGCGAACGTGTTGCTAGCTTTAGTGTGTTTGTAAAAGTTTCGTAAGTCTGTTTTTGAATTCGGTTATGAGCTCTGTTTTGATGTGAGTGTGGTTGAGTTTGGTGTTTTGTTGGAAGCCTAGATATTTGTATGTTTCTTTGTCGAGCATATTATCGAGTGTTTCGTTGTTGATAGTTTCTGTTTCATGGTAACCTTGCCATTGGCCTTTGTTGATGTGGAGCACTTTACATTTACTTATACCAAATTTCATATTGATATCTAAGGTGAATGTTTCTGTGATTTTGAGGAGTTCTTTCAACTGTGTTTCTGTGGCAGCGTAGAGTTTTATGTCATCCATATATAAGAGGTGGTTTATTTTATGTTGGTTTACTTTTTGGTGTCTGATGTTGAAGCCATGGTCTGTTCTGTTTAGTGTATTTGAGAGTGGATTAAGACAGAGGCAAAACCATAGAGCGCTGAGCGAGTTTCCCTGAAATATACCCTTTCTAATGTACAGCTCTTCTGTTTGGATGCGTTCGGTTTGTGTTTTTAGGTGGATTTTGGTTTTCCATATTTTCATAATTTGCGTGAGAAATTGCCTGAGGTTTTGGTTGATTTTGTAGATTTCTAGAGCTCTGATTAACCAGCTGTGGGGTATGGAGTCGAAGGCTTTTTTATAGCCTATGTAACCGGTGTGCAGGTTTCTGTGTTCTTTTCTGGATTGTTCCATGATCACGCTATCTATGATCAGCTGCTCTTTGCAACCTCGACTATTTTTCCTGCACCCTTTCTGCTTTTCTCTGAGAATATTGTTGTCTATTAGGTGTTGTCCTATTTTCTTGGAAATTGTGGCTGTGATGATCTTGTATAGGGTTGGAAGACAGGTGATAGGTCGGTAGTTTGACGGGTTTGTGGTATCTGAACTTTTGGGTTTGATGTTATTCCTTGTGTAAGAAAAGTGGGGAATGTGTGTGGTTGTAGAATGGCTTTGTTGATTTGGTGTGTGAGTGCTTCGTATGTGGTGGTAAACTGTTTGTACCAGAAGTTCTGTATATTGTCTGTCCCAGGGCATTTCCAGTTGTGTGTGTGTTTGATTATTTCTGTAATTTCTTCTGTAGTTAGTGGGTGTTATTATTATGTAGTTTAGGTTCTGACCAGACACTTTTCCAATAATCTGCGAGTTCTTGTTTGTTTGGTGGTTCAGTTACTACTGTCTGTTTTGTTGTACATAGTTTTTCTGTAGAACTGTTTTTCGCTTCTTCGGAAGAGGTTGTTGGTGTCTTTCCTCTCGTTTGATTCTTTGTATCTACGGAGTCTTGCAGCATATACGGATAGTTTTTGTTTCAAAGTATCAAGGATTTCTGACAGTGTTCGGTGGAGAGATTTAGATTTGATCTTGTCTACACCCTGTGTGACTCGTTTTTATGCGTTCCCTTTCATAAACTGGGTAAGGTGTCCCAGATCTCTTCTGATATTGTTGATTTTGTTTTCTATTCTTATTTGCCATTTAAATTTAGGTTTTCTTCTGTTGGGATCTCTTTGTCGTTGCGGGAGTTTTTGTGTTAGAGTGGTGATTGCTGCTGCGTATATTACTGTGTAAATGTCCTCGATCGTGCTTAAGTCTGTTATGTACTGTGGTATTATGTGCTTGTTTATTGTGTTGAGGATTATTTGTGTGCTCTGTTTGAAGATTAAACGCGGGAAGGGATTTCTTATTGTAGGGTCGGTGCCTGACCATCGAGCTAGATGTGGCTCCATTTCTGCTTTGAGTGTTTGCATGAGAGGTGATTCGGGGTGGTGTTGTGTAGATGTTCTTGAGGGTGGTGAGTCATTCATTTTGTCGTCTGTGATATGGTGTCATGTGGTGCTTGCTATTTGCCTTGTAATATTATTTTGAGTTATGCTCCTGCTGGGTGGTGGGTCTTGTTGTTTTCGACTGGGTGGTTGTGTGTGTGCGTTTGGTTCGCTATCTGCTCTACTGTTTCTATTGTTTGGTTGGTCTGTGTTTAGTTCAGCAGCTTCTGTATCTTTGATGGTTTGCAATTCGAAAGGTGTGAGGCGATTGTTCTTGGTAATAACTCTTTTTTGGTCTATTACTCTCTGTTCTGTAACAAGCAATTGCAGATGTGGGTATTCTGTCAAGAAACGTCTGTGTAGTTCCAGTCTGTAGCCTGATGTGACTGTTTCTAGTTTGGTGGCGGTGTAGTAACAGCGCATCACTGTTCTATTCATTTCATCGGTCCACTTTAACCGTTGGCTTGGTTTGCCAGCCTTGTTAGTTGCATGTTGTCCTTGCAAAACATACGCGGCTTGGCCTGGCTTTGGTGGTTGTGTTTGTTCCGCATCTACGTCGGTTGCGCTTGGGATGGTGGTGGGTCCAGGTAGCGAGTGATTCTTTTGTCAGTGATTTCCTTGTCAGGTTTTTGTGATTTCATTACAGCAACGCATGGCGTTTTTCGTTGATTCCTGTGGTGCAACTCATGCGCTGCTGTAATTTTCCCGCCTTGGCGAGTGTCGGCTTACTCGCCGGCACAACACTCTTGGCAGGTCCATTTTCGGTTGCCTGGTCTTCATCGTTTTGGTCGAGCTGCCATTTCCCGCGACGTCCTCGACCGTTACATTGCTCGCCCGATGATTCTTTTATTGGTCTGCTGTTGTCTGGAATGTTTTCAATGTTTTGTGGTGTCAGAAGCTGAAAGTGTCCCGACATTGGGTTGCCTGTTAGTAGAAGGTAAATAGTTTTGTTGTGTTTTCCTGTGCTTATTATTGTTGGTCTGTCCCTAAAAGTTATTTTTGTATCTCTTGTTCTTCGTTGTTTTTGAGAAGATATGAAAGTTGGTATTTTGTGTTTCCGAGAGGGCAAGTATCTCTAGGCTCGTTCCATAGGTGCCATTTTTTCTCATATAATTATAGTAGTTATTGAAGTTTTTTTATATCGTCGACTTTAATTAATGAAAATGTATGAAGTTCCGACCAGTTTTGTTGTAAATATCTTAGAGCAACCTCTCAGAGTTTCTTATGATGGTTTTGGTGGCCATATAAGTGTAAGCTAACTGCACGGAAAAGGCCATTTCCATCACCTACAATGTCGGATCTGGTAAAACTATCGGGGATACTTTCCGCCGAGGCGGTTGTTTGGTTCGTCTGTGGTTGTTGTTGTGGTGGTGTTGCTATAGCTGTTTATACGACAGGGGTCCGCGTCCGCAACACCCTGCCATTATCATTATTATAATTATTATTATTTGACATAGTGTTCCCACGAGTATCCTAGGAAAGAAGGGTCGACTGCGGCAGAGCCTGGATACCACAGCAAGGCTACTTACTCCCGGAGGGCGCCCGGTATCCGGGGGAACCATTCGCGGCTCATAAACGCTGAGCCATTCATCTTCTCGGCACGGTAAACATCTTAAGATTGCGTTTTTGTTACACATAATCTGGACAACACAAGACAGCACAACATGACTCAGGTACCTCGGGATCGTCAATGCCCGTACTAGGAGAATCCTGGGATTCCCCCAGCCCCTGAGGGGCTTATATAACCTGGCCAAAGAATAAATGTATGAATTTAAAAAAAATTACGTAAATCGGATAAATGGTTCTCGTGTGATAAATGCACTAATGGACAGACAGACAGACAGAGATATTGTATTTTATATAGATTATAGATTATAGATATTCTCTGCTACATAATATTGTTCCATATTTAAAGGTTTAGGCTGTGTATTGTAAGAGAACGCGCTAGCGACAAACTTTTTTTCGATTTCATTCACTATTATCGTCAGTGCTCATTCCTTATGCTACCTATCGTAATAAAATATAGCCTATAATCTGGCCAGAGAACATATGTATGTTTTAAAAAAAAAAGTACGTAAATCGGATAAGCGATTCTTCAGTGGTAAGCGCGCTAACGGACAGACAGACAGACAGACAGACAGAGAGGCGTTGCATTTATATATATTATAGATATGGATTCTTATTGTTATTATATAAACCAGGCCAAAGAATATATGTATGGATTTAAAAAGACACGAAAATCGGATAAGAGGTTCTCGCGTGATAAACGCACTAATGGACAGACAGACAGGCAGAGAGATATTGTATTTTATATATATTATAGATTATAGATTTTACCAGAAATAACACCGATAACACCAAATTCTGTATGGAGAAAAATTCTAGTTCTTTCATTCACTGAATGTTGGCGATAAACGTATTATCACTTTTTTTTTATTGAAAATACAAAATCTAAAGGAATTACTTGCCTAAAATGGCTTTTCTTTCCTCACCGACCCTATTTTTGCTTTCACTAATCGTTAAGTATACGAATCCACTGATTTATTTGAAAGAGAATTAATACCTTTCCATAAAACTTGCATTTATTGCAGGCAATAAAAAAAAGAGGCGAGTCGAAATGTAACTTTTGTTCTCTCTTCCATGAACGTAAACTTCAACAAAAAGAAAGTAATAACATTTCAATAGTCTCGTTTTATATGTAGGTATCGATTTGGAGTGTCGTTTTAAGCACCACTTTCCTAAATAGCTTGTTTCGTTCTATACTGAAAACAGTCTCAAAAGTAAAATAGTTTTTGTATTATCCATTGGCGTACAAATTAAATTATTAGTTTTTAACTATTCCGCAACAAAGAAAATAGAAAAGTCATAATTGTTCGGTATCTAGTAGCTTCGGCTTCACGAAAAGCAGTCATCGGTATTAATCTACATGGATGTTGATTAGTCACTATCTAATCCTCTACTGCTGCAATCTATAGGATCTACGTCAGATCTTTTTTAACAAATCTAGAATTTGGATGAAACCGATTATTGAGTGGTGAGAGGTGTATTTCAGATTTTCCGCTGCAGGGCATGTGCAGAGTATATGCATTTCCGATTCACTAATTTGCACGCACGCACCCTACTTGTGTTAATTCAGGTAAAACCTTTCGGCAATTCGATACTGAGTTTTATTTATGTCAGCTGAATTGAAGTACAGAGTTACTGATTATAAATAGACCATTTCTCTAACTTCTTTTTTAGTGTTCCGTACGGAACACTTTTAAGATCCCTTCGGTGCCTGTTTGTCTGTATGTCTGTCTGTCTGTCTGTCACACCCGATTTTCTCCGAAACTATTTGACATAGAAAGTTGAAATTTGGAACTAATATAGGAATTAATCGTCTCATTAGAACCGTGTAGTTTTGAGAGTTAAATTTTGACTTAAGGTGTTAGTTGTGGGGGGTGAAAATCGAGAGTGAAAAAAAAAAAATTTTACCACTTCACGAGTTCAAAAATATTTATAATGTATTACCTGCGCACACTTTTCTTTGTTTTATTTTTAAAAAATTGCGAAAAATCTCTGTCCCCACCCCTTATCACGAAAAGTACTGATCAAAAAATTTTAAAAAAATTCTGGAATATTCTCTACAGGGTGTAGATTGGACGAAAATTATCACGAGTGCATTACCTTTAATAATTTATCTGGTATGTAAAAAAACAAACAGGTCATCGGTTTTCAGTAAAGATCGGAAAAAAACTTTATTGAAAACTCTTTTGGGGTGTGTTTTGTAAAGTAATTAATCATTTCATACCTCTGTAAAAATTTTTTTTATTTTAAAAGCAATCAATGTACGGAACACTAGTTGTACTTGGCCTGTTATTTCAAGAGTTAAGCAAAAATAAATACAGAAATTGTAGTGTGTGCAAAGAATTTTCTACGGAGTTGAAACAGTGTCAATCGAGCATCGTATTTTCGACGTATGACACAAACTTTATATCTTTAAATGGAACACACTGTATATTATTATTTTTCAATTTTAAAGAACTCTTACATAGTACTTACAAACGAACCCTTTTTCTAACTTAACTTAGTGATGGACCTTTGATAATGATGGAAATTGATAATGGCATTGCTTCATGTCAAAATTTGAAATTGTACAGGGATATATATGAAATGCATTTATAAAATGATTATAATAAGAGGCAAGCGGAAAAGGAATGCACTAGGGTGGATTGAAAAATCTTGTACCTTGAAATTGCAAAAGAATTTCCAATTTTTCATTTTCGTAGTTTTTTCCTCTTTGTGTAATCCTTTTCTTTCATTTAAACGTTGTTTTTATTTAAAAAATAGAAAGTGATACATTCTTGGAAATGTACTTATGCTAAGGATTCTTCTTTGTCTTCCATACAGTTTTCGTTGTACTTTCTTTTCTTTTGCTGTAACTATTTTTGTATATGTCTCTTTCTCTCTCTTCAAAAAAATATTTTTATACTATCATCTAGTTTTAACTTAATACTGTCAAAATCTAGAACACAAACAAATGTCATTGTCAATTTGCGTGGCTGTCAAACGTCAATAGCCAACTTCTGTAAAGTTAGGAAAAATGTTCTTTTTTGCATATTTTGCACAAAAATGCCATAAAAATAAATGTTGTTTTTTAAAACTGAAAAATAAATGTACAGGGATTGAAAAATATAAACTTTGTGCTATATATTAAAGACGCGAAGCGAGAAGTTTTTGTTTTCATTTCGTAAAAAAACGATCTAAAGACGTAGTCTATTTATAATCAATACCTGTAATATGGTACGTAAATTGTGCTCCTCCTAGTTACTGTCTCTTAAAACGTCAAAAAACACTTTTATAGAATCGATATTTTATATGCTTAAAGTTCCTAGATGTGAGTTTAAAGAATAATAACCGGCCGAGTGCAAGTCGGACTTGCGCAATTAGCGTTCCGTATGTTGTTTTTGAAATAAAAATTTTTGTTACGGAGGCATAAAATGATCAATGACTTCACAAAACAAACCTCAAATAAATTTTCAACAAAGTTTGTTTCCGATGTTTGTCCTTGATTTTTTTTTTATGCCAGATAAATTATTGAAGGTAATGCACTTGTAATAATTTTCGTTCAATCTACATTCTGTGGAGAATATTCTTAAATTTTTTCAAAATTTTTCGATCAGTACTTTTCGAGATAAGGGGGAGAGACAGGAATTTTTGGCAACTATTTAAAAATAATACAAGAAAACTGTGCGTAACTACTACAGTACATACACTTTTGGAACTTGTGTTCTCACAAGCTTTCATTTGACACTCCAACTCGATGACCAGGTTTAACAAATCAGATGGGACAGATAGGCGGACAGATACCGAAGTGATCTTATAAGTGTTCCGTACGGAACATTAAAATGAAGGTAATTGAGTTGCTCACCTGAAAATTTACCTAGTCCAATAAAATAACATCTAGTGGGGATTATTGCCTTGTATAATTTGAGAATTAAAGATAAAATTCATTACGCGAAATAGAATTGAGTACACTGGTTACCACTATCTATCGGTTCTTATCAACTAAAGAAAATAGAAGACACGGCATTATAAAGCCTTGCAAATACCATCAATTGCTACTTGCAAGGAACTGCCTTCGAGGAACCTGTAGTACTATAGACAAAATCTTCTTAGTAGGAGTGCAACTTAGCTGACAGTCCGTAATACCAACCACAGTCTCGAATATTTCAACCGCGACTGTTGGCGGCGCTTCATAGTATTCCATTCTGAGATGTGTGACCTCCTATTGACCTTTGCTTGTAAGAGCCATGGTAGTTGCCAATAATATTAGATCATTTTTGGGTATTTTAAAATATACTGATTAATCGATTATTCTTTTCGATAATCTTTAATATTACTAACAATAATGCTACTGCTTGGTAGTTTGGTGTTTCTTCTTTCTTTTCCTTTTCAGTTTGCTCTCATCCACTCCTGGATGTAGAACTCTTCCTACTAGCAACTACTATTTCGTAAGCAATCATTATAAACTATAATAATAAAATGTAGTTCTCGTATTTTGTGCGCTTATGTATCATCATTGCCCAAAATTTCATTTGAATAGGTTTTCTGTCATCCTAAAAACCCTTTAGATATTTCTTACATGGTCCTAATCGACGTCGCTTGTAACGCTTGCTAAAAAGTTTACGAGAGGAATATCTTTAATAAAATAAGGTTTAGGGTTTTTAATAAAAATATGAAATAAGTTTGTTTGAGTCGGATACTTTTAAGTACCCATCTACTTTGAAATTTATTAAAACTTGTTTGTGAAAGATATTTTCAATGGAAATTTTAATTTTGTCTCAAGGATGTTCGTTAACAGTAAAAAGTACGAAAAGGCAGACTTCCAATTAGATATTTTAAGCGTAAGGTAATTTATATTCTATTTTTACTGCTAGTATTCTTCTTTTTCTTTCTGCTTTCTATAAACATGTTTGCCTATTTATTATCGTCTTTATCTAGTTCACATTGCAGAGATTGTCTAAGGGTTTTGGAGTGTACCCATAATTTTCCTCGTTACTGGTGACTGGCTTCTGCGATTTTAACCAGTCTTTCTTGTATTATATATCCCATCAAAAACATAAAATGTAAAAAATGCCAAGTCTCGCAACGCAGTCCTTCCACCACAAAAAGTTGTGAGATCTCATGTAAAACCAAGTCAGTTATTTTAGTTAGTATCTATGCAAGCATCTATTCAACAACTTTGTCATAAATTGTTATCTATTTAGTTACCTACCAACATTTATAGTGACCGTATCAATATTAGACATCTTTACTTCTATAATAAAGATAATGACTTGGCAATCGCACGGCAACATAATTACATAAGAATAATCTACTATTTCGATTGCTAAGTAAGTCTAAACAGTGCACTTAAGAATAAAGTATTTAAGTAAGCTTTGATACTACCGAAGTCGACATTAATTAAATGTAATCGGCCCAGACTTGTCATTCTCGAAAGTGCCACATATGCTCGTAAAGATGTTCATTATTAAATGTAATATGTATTTTTTTTTAAATTTTATTTGTATTGTCTGATCAACCTTTACTCCTTGTACTATACCGATAGAACCGTTGACTAAACCAAGACTCACGTCAATATTTCGTCTTAACATGACTTTTGCTCCTATTTTAATAACTATATTCTCTTCTAGCTCTGCTGTCATGGAAGCATCATCTTCATACTTTTTTATAATTAAAATATACTTAAAGTATTTCACTTAACAATTTTTTAATTACACGAAGTAGGTAAGTATTATTAAACGAATATATTTGATAAATGAAAAATATTATTAAATATAATATATTAATTAATACATAATACAAATGATTCATAATTATGGATTTTTTAGTTATTAATTAACTTTATACGACGTATTATTTACCGGGACTCACGGTTGACCTTGCGTTATGCTATATATAGCTGAGCACTGCGCGCTCTCCGCGCTCTATCTCAAAAACCGTTAAGCGTATAAAAAAATGTTTAGAACAAAATTTGTAGAGAATTTTATGTTCTATAATTGTCATAATAAATGCGAATATCATTGAAACCATAGGAAGCGAGATATTTGCGAAAAACCGATTTTTGTGACCTTTGACCTTGAATATCTTAAGACGCGGACACGAGATTTTATGAAACTTTTGAGACAACTTTTAGAATGCCACAATAAAGGTTTATACAAGTTTACAACTTATTATCTCTCATTCCGAGGTTGACCCTCTTTTTTGGCTTAAGTGACAATTTAGAAAACGGGACTGAAATTTCGGAATGTTTCAGTTTTTTCCTTCCTTTATAGGCTAAACACTAAATAAATTAAAAATTTGAAGCTTGTGTGTCTGCTAGAACTACCTTAGAATTTTGATGATCGGTGAGTGTGTCAGGGACAAAATTAAAGAACTTCGACTGGCGATAGTTCGTAAACTATAAGGTGTAAATAGTAGGTAATTTAGGAATATAGCTAGTATAGTGTATTCTCTTGGTCACTGAAAATTCAGGCTTCTAGCTTTATCCACAACGAAGTTAAAGGGGGGTCGAAAGTGCCGTGAGTGGCTTTGAAAAAAGGATGGTACGGCTGTCCTTTGTGCTCGACTTGGCGGGGGCACGGTGCCCCCAGATATTATTTATTTTTTCTCTCTTTCTGTTTAATATCCAGTTCCAAAAAGTCTCCATACACCACCTGCTTTCTATACCATTTTTCTGTTACGTTTAACTAATTAATTGGAACTATGAGAAAACATGTTTAAATTAATATTTGAAACTTAACCAACGAGGATGAGTATTAAAAACAACTACAGAACATCATTGTTATAAAAATGTAAACAAAATTAATGTCAAAAAAGTCTCCATACACTTAATAATTACCAATAATAGTTTCACCGAGTTTAACGGAAAATAACAACTTCGTTTAAACTAATATTTAGTGCGACCGACGTTGGCCTTGCTAATCTCCTGAAACCTTTATGTTAAGCTTGCAACCAGCTTTGTAGTAACTTTTGCTGGCTTGTTCTCCCATTCGTTCAATATTCTGTTTTTTAATTCTTCTCTATTAGAAACATTTTGTTTGCGAACGCGCCGTTTAAGTTCCTCCCATAAATACTCGATGGGGTTAACATCGGGTGATTGCGGAGGTGTATAAAGCTGCTGTCGCACATTATGGATCATCTATTCTCGCACAAAGTTTAAGATATGTTTCGGACACTTTGTCTTAAGTTGCCTCTCAAAATGTTCAGATGAACATGCTGATCCATGGTATCATTAATAAAATGTAAATTTCCAACCCCTCCAGAGGACATGCATCCCCAAAGCAGAACACTGCCATCCCCTTGTCTCACTGTGGAACAAATGTTTTTAATATCGAATGCGGTATTCTTCTTTCTCTAAACTTTAGTTCTGTCATCAGACCCAAGAAGGTTAATTTAAGATTCATCACTAAAGATGACGGATTCCTAAAATTTAGGAGATTTAGTAACGTATTCTCCAGCAAAAGCTAACCGCTTTTTGCTATTAGCTTCCGAAATTAACGGCTTCTTCCAAGCTGCACACCCCTTATAGCCTGCCCTGTGTAAACAATTTCTCACTGTTTGTGAATAAACATTTTTCGAAAATAGTTCCCGTACTTCTTTTAATTTTGGTCCACTTTTCTTGAGATCTATAACTATTTATGTCTAACAATACTGGCCTCTTCACGTGGAGTCAGTTTCTTGGGACGACCGGAGCGTGGTCGAATTTTATAGGAACCCGTTGATTTATACTGGTTTACAATATACTGAACAGTAGCATGCGACTTTTTAACAATTTTTCCTTTGTTTCTGTACGAGTTTCCGTCTTTCCATAAATCAGTTATGATCTTGCGAACTTGAAATGGAACACTTTTCTTTCGCGAACGACGCCATGTGGAGATATAAAGCTTATGAGGGCCATCCGTTACATCTTTTGAGAAGTGCTACTACATTAAGTGGTACTTTTTTTTGTATTTTTTTTAATTTACAAACCTCTGGGGATATATTGTCCAAGAAGTGCCAATGTTTCTCTGCTCTGGTTAGGCTGTCTTGTTGATGACTTCTTTCCTTTTCTTAACCTCTGGTTGTGTCTTCAATCATGTTAAGTCGCCCTCATGTTGCTTCTTTTTTTTCCTTTGCTGAAAGAGAACTACAGAACAGCAGGATTAATCTGACAGGGGACCTACTTTTAGGTGCTTGGTACAGGATTACTTGCTCTCAAGTATTGACTCCTCGCGTTTTGATCTGGCCCGAAGGATTCGCCAATGGAATGATTGGAGTGCACCGCTGCTTTCCCCAAAAACTTCTGCTGTAACTTAATACCGTATTGTAGTACCATATCGATATTTAAATCTCGGAACAGCTGCTCGTTTCGCACGAACCACGGCGCATTGCTTATCATTCTCAGGGTTCTGTTTTGGGCGGCTTGTACGGATCATTACATCAGTTGATAGAGGACACTTCAAGCATTTATATGTATTACTAATAACGTAAAGGCCATGGGGGCATTAGTTTTTAAAAATATCTCTAATAATATTATAAGTTATTTATTCCTTTGACTTGTATATTCTGTCTAGGGACTATTAAAAACAAACATTATAACAAAAATAAAAAAATAGACTTAGTTTTAAATCAAAATAAGAAATCAGTTAAATACATTTTTAATGAATGAATTCAAAATTTAAATAATTTCGGAGCAAAAGTTTACACTTAAGTTTAAATTACTTTCGGTTTATTAAGGTGATCAGTACCTAATAACATTATCCCCTGCAAAGTTTCAGTTTTGTGGAAAAGTTTTGCTGTTAACTTTAACTAATAATGAGATTTTCTGGTAAACGATGTTGAACATAATTAAATTTTCCAGTTAGTTAATGTTGTATTTATATATTATAAAAAAAGTAAATAGGTAACAATATGCTTATATTTTAGAGTAAACTAATCGTTAAAAGAGAAACAGTATTATATTTTTAGCACTGCTTTCCAATACTTATAATTCCGAAACGGCTTAATGGATTATATGGATCATTTCAAATTTTGAATGCTCGTTTTTTCTAGACCTTCATGGATGATTTTTGATTCTACAAAAATATGAATCTTATCTTCTTCTTCTTCGGGTTCCATGACCGTTGATTATCTTGTTGTCTACCATGATCGTTTTATTGACAGCCGCTCGGAACAGTTGAACCGTGGATTTTTCGTACCACTGCCTCAGATTTTTCAACCACGATGTTCTCCTTTCCCTGGACCACGTCTGCCTGGAATCTTTCCCTCTATAATCAGATGCAAGATTTCGTATTTTTCTGGATATCTCATAATGTGGTCAAAATATTTTGCGTTGCTTGATGGTCGTGACCACCTCCAAGTCCTTGTCAATGCGACTGAGAACGCTGTTGTTACTAATTCTGTCCATCCACCTGATTTTCAGTATTCATCGATATATCTAATCTCGAATGCCTCCAGACGTTTAAGCATTGCTTCAGTTAGCGTTCACGCTATAAGAGATAATCCGTATAAGAGATCCGGAAAGACATAGGCTACCATTTTCATCCGTAGTTTCAATGATAGATCGTGATTAGTTAAGATTTTTTTGTTCTTCGTAAATGCGGCTCGGGCGTTCTCTATTCAAATTTTGACTTCCACAGTCAGGTCCCCGTGGTCGTTGATAATGCTACCGAGAAACATTAATTTATCAACTCTCTCTATCTTTGTACCACTGGCTATAATACCACCATCTTCAATATTGGATTCTTTGCTTATAATCACATATTTTGTTTTATTTGCATTGCATCTTTTCCGTTATTAGTGATAATTAATGTATCGTCGGCGTATCTGATGTTATTTATGTTAACGCCGTTGATGTTGATTCCTTCACTGGTACAGGTGAGTATTTCATTGAATATCACCTCCGAATAGAGGTTGAATAACAAGGGCGATAGAATCTATCTCTGACGCTCTTCCCGTTTGATTTTAATTTCATCCGATTATCGATGCTCCAATCGTACTTCAGTTGTTTGATGCCAGTACAAATTGACGATGACACAAATGTCTTTGTCGTCTATACCGGTCGTTTTTAAAATCTGTAGAAGTTTTCGGTGGCGTACCTTGTCAACGGCTTTTCAAAGTCAATTGAACAAAGGAACTCATCTTTGTCGAATTGAGTGGAAAAGGAATGCATGTGAAATTTCCATGTAATGATTGAGTACGTTGAGTCAATTTCTCTAGAGATGTTCTGGATTTTTTTGGTAAAATGGTATAAAACCCAGAAATATCCTATGTTTTTAAGATACCCACTATGACAATTAATTTTCCAGATTGGTACTGTAAAAATTAAGCAACATATATATTTTCTTCTCCCAATTAAAAGCACGTTTTAACCTTTATTTTAATTTTAAGAAATAGCGGAGAGTTACAAGATGATCAATCTGGTATATACGGTAAATGATTCAACACATGGGGATCATGATATTCTAGGCGAGAATAACGAATTTTACTTATGAGACGTTGCAGTACTTGATCAGTTGGAATGAAAATGTACATGAAAATAATTAATATTGTTTTGGTCTTTGATAAAACTATTTGTATTTACTTCGTTTTGTCTGCATTTGTTTGTGGGCCATGTTAAAAACACTCTGCCTCTTCACTAGTAATAATTATTGTCAGAAAATCCTTTTTTATTTTTGGAGGCCCATACGATTTCCATAAAATATTGCACTTTCAACAACTTTTACTTTTCATTTAAAATGTGTGGAACCAGTTTTGCTCAAGCCTCTGCTTTGCCTAGATCTTCGGATAACACTAGTCGGGTTGTTTCCCTGTTGATGTTTAACGCCTCTATTTTTTCAATGACACATTACAATCATCTGCTACAAATTCATTCAACTTCAACTTTTTGATGGATTTTTGATACTATTGGACAATAAAGAAGATAAAGTGCATCCCTGGCTGATGAAGCACCGTACAAGAAGCGTTGTTGTATAACTCTTGTTTTATAGTGATAATTTTCTTGAGCGTTCCTGCTTCCATTAATGTTTCTCAAACTGCTGAGTGTAATATGCTATCGAACGCTCTTTGGAAGTCTACGAAATCTAGATAAAGTAGTGAATTTCATTCAATAGATTGTTCAGCAATGACTCTAAAGGTTTTGATGTCATCTATGCGGGAGTGATGGGGTATGAAACCTGCTTGGTTCTTTCTGAGTATGGGTTCTATAGATGCTGACAGGCGGCTTTGTATGATTTGAGCCATTATTTAGTGTATGGAGTTAAGAAATGTGATACCTCTTCAGTTCTGACAGAGGGCGAGGTCTCCTTTTTTGGGAAGTTTTATGATGGTACCCTGTTTCCACTGGTCTGGGATTTTGCTGTTCTCCCATTCTTCCTTTATGAGTGGATATATTAATCCCGTTGTTGCTTTCGTGTCTACTGTGAAAAGTTCATCACTGATGTCATCAGGTCCTGCTGTTTTATTGTTTTTTAATGATTACATTGCCTTAATTATTTCGTATTTACTTGGGGACAGGCAGCGTATGTTTATTGTACTTCTGTGCTGATTTGCCCCATTTAATTCCTATGGGTCCTCATTTATACTAGGTTTCCTTCTTTTTCGGCTGTCGTTCTTGATGCTAGTATTGCAGCTTTATTGAACTTCACTTACGAGACCATATTGATGGTCGCTAATAATATTGAATCTTTTTAGACAGACCATGCAATCCCTCTAGGTTCCTCTTTACCTCATGTTTGCCTATAGATAATTATGTCGTTATTTATTCACAGATTAAAACATTTTTCTTATAAGCATTTTTAATGAAAAAATACAACTAAAAAAGGAACTCAAATAAGTTCTACTTTTATTTATATTTTATGCTCCCTTCTTCGATATATCTACTAGAAATTCCTTTACTGTAGTATTATCCTTCATCATCCATTACGTAGTTAATTAACTAGGTATAATATATCAAAGGTAACAGTTCAAGAGCTCTTAAAAACGAGATATTCGGAGTAATTCGGACCCATCTTGCATACTTATTAAGTAATTAAACCGTGAATCTAATGCACACCACTTGAGAGGTATTGTATTATCTCAGCGAGACTCTCAGGTATTACTACTACGTAATTATGACAATGAACTTTACCAATTTTAAGGCATAACGTATTTACATATATATATATATATATATATATATATATATATATATATATATATATATATATATATATATATATATATATATATATATAGTGTGACAGTTTAACTCCGCATCATATGGGATTTTTTAAAATAATCACTTTAGCCCAGATCTGGTTATGGCATCCAGTTGTGCTTCAAATAATATCAGAAATAAAGTATAGTAAGTCATTTTTACGCATGACGTCACCTGTCAAAAATGATATTTTCGTAAAAATTTTTGAAAAAAACGTATAATTTGGCCAAATTTTAAAAAAAGTGATTAGACAAAATGGTTTATTTTGTGATTCGTTGTTCGATTAACTTTTGTTTTTAAATAGAAAAATATTTCTCGCTTACGTAGTTTGATAGTGAACACACTTGAACGTTTGTAAATTAACACAAATCTTACATTTTGATCTTTTTAGTAATGTATTTAAAGTTTTAACAATGTAATGTTTCTTTCTATAAACGCTAAATTAACAATTGGCCATTTTAACCTATTTAATAAATACTTTGTATCAAATACACGCGTTTCGTTCAATGCACCGAATGGTTCTTCTAGAAATTTCTCTGACGGAATTTTTTCACAAACTCGGGAGGTATCTCCTGAACACACTGCCTAATTATAGCTTCTAGATGATCGATATCTCTAAATGGTCTAAACTTGTATACTTTTGTTTGAGATAACCCCATAAATAGAAATCCAATGGGGTGATGTCGGGCGATCGAGGTGGCCAACAATTATCCTGATCTCGCCCAATGAGCCTGCCATGAAATAGTTCATTTAAAGTGTTTCTTTCGTACTTGCAAAGTATTGTGTATTGGTGCACCATCTAACTGATACCATAGAGTATACCTTAGATCCACAGTCATGTTATCCAGAATTTCTAAAATTTCGTTATTTAAAAAATCTAAATATCGTTGTGAGTTTAAATTATGTCTAAAAAAATATGGCCCTATTATTTGGTCATTTACAATACCACACCAAACGTTAGTTTTTTAAACGAGTATTGGTCACGACACTCAGTTATGAAGTTTGGATTTTCTTGGGCCCACCATCGACTATTCTGTGAACTTACTACTCCGTTAGAAGTAAACGTGGCTTCATCAGTCCATAAAACATTGTACGAAAATTTGGAGTACTCTTCTATTTTTCCTTGGTACCAGAATAAAAATAACAACGGAATATTAAAATCTGTAGAGTGTTTATCAATTTCGGTTTGTATGGTTTAAGTTTATTTTTGTGTAAAATTTTACGTACACTTTCCCTGTCGATCTCCGGTTTAGACTTCGAAATAGTTCTAACACTGGTTTTGCCCTCTTCCACTACACTTAAGCACACATCTAACTCAGTATCTTCGGTATGTTTACGTGCAACACGATTTTTTCAGAAAACTATTCCCACAGATCCAGTCGATTTAATCTTTTTTATAATTCGGCTCACAGTAGATTGCTGCAAGTTTTTTTCAGGATGACGCCCGTTAAAAACATTTGCAACAGTGCGATGAAGTGTATTTTCCCCACACAATAAAACAGTTTCAATTTTTTTTTGAAGAAAAAGCATGTTGTGACACCATCTGTTTCTTTCCATTCTAGTTTGAACTGCGAACTAAATATTTGACAGCTTACGACACCATATTGCGATCTCTAGTTCTCAGTTGTTTCCCGGGCCTACTATTAATAAACGCGTAGAAATATCGAGTTTTACTTAGCGTGTTAATTTCCCTGTTTAGCTCTTTTTCCTGTAGAAGGTAAGTTTTCAGGAGGAAATCGGCACAACCATAAAGGGTCTTTCTAATCTTGCGAACATTAATTTTGATAGCCATGACTAAAATATGGCTGGATTTATTTTAAATTAGCAGCTACGTCAACAATGACACCGAAAGCATTTTAATGTAATTTTTCGGTGGTATTATTAACGCGTAACTGCCAAATTAATAACTAGAATAGGTGTAATATTTTTATTATGGTTGCTAATTAGAATCTAAAATGTATTATTGATCTAAAAGTAGTTTTAGCTGAAGTATAAAAAAAAAAACAAATAGGATAAAGCAGCAAGTTGTTAATTTGATGTTTATAGTAAGAAACATTACATTGTTAAAAGAGTAAATGCATTACTAAAAAGATCAAAATGTAAGATTTGTGGTAATTTACAAACGTTTAAGTGTGTTCACTATCAAAATACGTAAGCGAGAAACATTTTTCTATTTAAAAACGAAAGCTAATCGAACTTTGCATCAAATATGATTCATGATAATATGTAAATTTTAATATTCTATAAAAAAATTATCGACACGACTTTATTTTGTTCTTAAATAGATTATAGGTGCCTAGTTTTTGACAAATTAAATGATTTAAATAAGATTGCAATAAATCAAGATGAAAAAACAATTGCCGAAATGTCAAAAAACTGCCAAAAATTCAAAATTGTAGTAGGTCATTGAAATTTGACAAACAGATCTAGAATCACAAAATAAACCATTTTGTCTAATAACTTTTTTTAAAATTTGGCCAAATTTTACGAAAATGTCATTTTTGACAGGTGACGTCATGGGTAGAAATGACTTACTATACTTTATTTCTGATATTATTTGAAGCACAAATGGATGCCATAACCAGATCTGGGCTAAAGTGATTATTTAAAAAAAATCCCATATGATGCGGACTTAAATTGTCACACTATAAATATATATATATATATATATATATATATATATATATATATATATATATATATATATATATATATATATATAATCAGCTTATACTGCTTGATGAAAGACTTCGTAAAGTTTTGCCACCTTTTCCTATTCTGGGCCACTTGTACCCAATTTCCAGCCACTCTCTTTGAATCATCAATCCACGGACTTGGTGGTCTACCTCTATTTCGAACTTGGTCACTACTCCATAATTTTTTGTCCATCATCCATGCTTAAGCAACATATCCCGCAGATGTAGAATGAATTTGACTGCGTCTTGTACCCCCGTTCTTTTCCTGATAACGTAATTTGGGATGTGATCTCTAAGAGTAACGCCTAACATTGACCTCTCCATTTTTTTTTTTGCATGATACATATTTTGTTGATACTTTTCTTCATCATTGTGAGAGTATCAGCTCCGTACGTAAGAACGGGTAGTACGCATCTGTCAAAAACTTTCCTTTTTAAACACAACGGAAGATTAGAGTTAAATATATAGCCGAGTTTGCCATATAATGTCCAGGAGAGACCTATTCTCCGTTGACTTTCATGTATTTGGTTGTCTCGTCCTATATTGTTTTCATGTCATTCGTAATTAACGTTTTATATTTTTCTGTATATATATATATATATATATATATATATATATATATATATATATATATATATATATATATATATATATATATATATATATATATATATATGTATATGTATATATACCGGGTGTCCAAAAAACCAAAATATTCCCTTCGAGAGCTGATAGGCCAGCTGGCCAGCATATGTAAATATGACCTTAGTGAAACATCGTTATTCGAGATAGTGATACTTTTATGAATTTCGTGAAAATCTACACCTTAGATCAGTTTATCGAGTGTCACAACTACAAATTTCCGTATTCTGAGATTCTAATTATTGTTATGTAATCCTGAATAACCCTGTTATTGAACATAGTTCAAAATAAAACTAATTGTGCTAAATATTTGTTTCATGTATCATGAGAAGAAGCATTCTAATTAGCGTGTCAATATCTCGAAATTTAACGATTTTCACTGAGGTCATTTTTACATATTCTGATGAGTTATGAGCTGGCCCATCAGCCCTCTAAAGGATTACGTTGCTTTTTGATATATATATATATATATATATATATATATATATATATATATATATATATATATATATATATATATATATATATATATAAATAAACTTGATTAAAGACTCAGAACATAACAAAAACTTCTAGTATTCCAATAAAACTGACAATCAGACGTGGTGTTTTCAATATAATCCAGAGCCTAAGCGTGAAAGCTCTGAATGGAAGACCATCAAATTTTCACCGTATTTATCTAATTTGGCTCCGTGTGACTTCTATCTATTCCAAAATTACATTTGTCGATGAAAAGAAAGCGTTATGCGGACATTGAAGACGTCCAAAAGACGTCGACCAAGATAATGCAGGATATCTCAAAATATGAGCTAAAAAATTCATTTAACATACATATTCTCCATGCAAAACGATGTGTCGAGTCCGATGGTGACTATTTTGAACATAATAAATGAATGTTGCCAAAATAGTAAGTTTTTGTTTTCATTTTGAAAAAGTCTTGTTTACTTTGAGACACGCTGTGTATATCTACTAAGTTTGAAATAGATATCTTGTCTCGCTCGCAAATTATCGTGACAGAAGGCAGACCGAGTCTTTGGAAATTGAAGAATAGGTTTTTCATTATCTAGATATTCTGAAACGTGAAGAAATGCAATAGTCTCGGAGAGTGATTTTTTCACGAATAAAATACTTCTCAACAAGGGAAGTAAAGGTGGTTTGAGAAATGAGAAAACTGAAATTCCAAATATTTAAGATAAAAATAAGAAAGAATGTCACATATGCCCTGCACTGTTGTGGGCGCTGTTACAAATATTGAATAAAAAGCACGCTCTTTAGTAACTATACTTGTAGAAATGAGATGCCTCTATTTTATTGTTAAGAAAGTTCCTACAACCCACCTAGTCCTTTCGCCAATTTAAATTGCTAAATTTTTAATCCCAATGCTTAAAGTAGCAGAAAACTTTTCGGTAAGCCCCGAAAAATAATTAATTAAAAATAATTAGTTATCAAAAGACAGAAAAACTAAATCAAGACGAAAATCCCGTAAAATCCACTTAGTTAACATTTAATTACTTTTGCGGCCAAATCCCGTTCTTCCTTTGCTTGAAAATTTAAGGGGAAATTAAAATTTTAACTGTTACAATTTAAGACTTGAGCTAAGATTTGCGAATTTATACGAATTTATTCTTATACAAATGTTTTCATTCGTATGACGTGTATCACATCATTTTTGAACATCATGTGAAACAGAAGTCACGTGGAAAATAATAAAATTCTTGTTTATATAGTGTCCCAAAACGACACTACTTTTGATTTTTGTAAAACAATGAAACAAAAATAATATCGTGTTGATTAAACAATGCTTTTGATGGGAAAAAATACAGTCAAAACGCAAGAATGGCTTGAGAAGTGTTATGGTACATCTGCTCCGCCGCACTGTGGTCCAGGAATTTAATTTTTCGTTCAAAATTATCTGCAGGTCTTAATTTCCAACCAATTTGGATATATATATATATTTTAAAATACTCCGAAAAATTTTCTCGATTTTTGAATTATGGCCAGTTTTTGATTATTTTTCTACCATTTTTGGATAATTTTTAGTAATTTTTTCGAAATTTGCAATATTTGAATAAAAAACCAAAGCAATTTATGTTTCTCGATCCACATAATCGAAAATTTGTTGCTTCAAGACCTAAAGGTCGCAAGGTGAATCAATATTGTAAATCTAAAAATGTTCAAAATATGTTCATATAATGGGCGAAAAATGGCTATGTTAATTTACTTTGCGACTTTAAGTCTTGAAACAATAAATTTCAGATTACGGGAATCGAGAAACTTATCCAAAATGGCAGAAAAATAACCAAAAATCGGCTATAATTCAGAAATCGGCTTCGAGAGATTTTCTGGAAACTTAGTTATGAGTATTTAAAAAAAAAATATATATTAAAATTGGTTGCAAATTAAGAACTGTAGATAGTTTTGAACAAAAATTAAAATTCTTGGACTTCAGTGCGCGGAAAGTAACTGTATGTCAAAGGTTTAAGTGGTTTAATTATTAAAAAAAAATATTATTTATTACTTTTCTAAAATGTATAAGTTGCAATAAAATATCGAGTCAAAATAATGAGTATCACTGTAATTACCTTTTGATATAAATATTATTCTCGATTTTTTTGGAAAAATGGCGCAGCACTTGCTGCATTAAAATCCGTGATCGCCACAAAAACAGCGCAGGTAGTGGTCGGTCAGAAACACAGTCCTGTAGTTCATTCCAAAGGTATGTCTTTTCTCTATAAAAGAGTTTTTAAGGAAGATGGTATGCGGAGAGAGAACCTAAAACTCACACAGACGTGAGGTATTAGTCCGACATGTATTCCTAGTATACACCAATGTGTGAAGAATCAAGTGGGCTATATCGACGTAATACCTCTATGAAAATATTTATAAAATATACCCGAGTCATCAAGTTTTCTTCTTTCTTCTATATTTTTTTAAGAGAATCAAGGTTTCTAGTGAGTGCCGAGTCCTCAATTACGCAAATAGCCCTCCTCTGGATAGAATCTAATAAATGCAGAGTATATTTGGGAGCAGAGCCTCAAACATGAGAGTAGTTATCCATTGATAGCCGACTTTGAACTGTATACAAGATTAGAAGCTGTTTTGGAGTATGAAGCTTGCTAGCACGAAATAACATTCTCAGTTCTTTAGATATTTTCTCTGCTACGCATGTAATGTAGTCCTGCTGACATATGTGCACTAGTGGATTGGAGCATACAGAAATAACTTTGCGAAGTTAACTTTCTTGAAGAAAAATTGCTGCCTGGTTTTTGAAATGGTAAATTATACTGGGCTGTTATCACTTAAAACCAGAGATGTGCCGGATCGTTAAAAATATAAATCCGCGGATACGGATACGAATACGGATCATTGGTGTCTAGATCCGCGAATACGGATACGGACCTCAACTTTCTTACTCAGTCGGTGTCGGTGCGCGTGACCTTGAAAGGTCAGTTGACGCTTTGTGTTGGTGATAGGATATGTTTCGACTTGTACTGCGCGGATTTTTTTGTTTCGTTTATAGTTTAGTGTTGGTTTAGTGTTACACGGGGCAGCATAGATTACGTTTGTGTGTTTAGTTAAAAGATTTAATTATTTAAGTAAAAAAATGTCTACAAAGAAGTTTAGTAGTGTTATATGGAGATATTTTACGATAATAAATGATGAATGAACCAAGTGTAAAATTTGTGACGGAAAGTATTCCCGTAAGGGTAAAGGCACAACTTCTTTGAAAAATCATCTACAGAGAAAGCATTCTCAAGAATATGATTTATTCTTAAAAGAAGACTCCGCTAAGAAGAGTACCGAGACAATTTCACAGCCGGGAACATCTTTACAAACGGTAAAAAGAGAATTTAGACAAAGTTATTTTACAGAATACATAGAGAAAGCCAAAATGTGGAATAACACACACCCCAAATCAATAAAAATTTACTATTTAATTGCTGAAATGTTAGCTTTATCTGATTTACCTTTTCAACACGTAGAAGAATTAGGGTTCCGACGATTGATGGACCATGTTGTTCCAAATTATGTTTTAAAAGGCAGAAAATATTTTATGGATCTTGTTTGCAGCGAACTTTACGATAAAGTGTCATCGAAAATAAAGAACATGTTGCAAGATTTTGAGAAAGTTTCCTACACATCAGATATCTGGTCAGATTCTTCATCAGGAGTTTCACTGTTATCCTTAACATGTCATGGTATTACCAAAGATTTTATACGAAAAAATATCTTTTTGAAAGCGGAGGTTCTTGAAGAACGTCACACGGGAGATTATATATCGGAAACATTTCAAAGTATGTTAGAAGAATGGGGAATTCCGAAACAAAATGTGCATTGAATGGTAAGAGATGGGGGATCCAATATGAAGCGTGCCTGTACTTTATCTGAAATAAATAATATCGACTGTACGGTACATCAGTTGCATCTGGTGGTCAAAGAAGCTATGAAAAAAGTTGATACAATCTTCATATTACTTACAAAATGTAGGAAAATTGCAGGACATTTTAACCATTCTACAATGGCAAAGCAAGAATTAGAAAAAATACAAGTTCGACTCAATCAAAAAGTTTTAAAAATTTTGCAAGACTTACCGACACGCTGGAATTCCAGCTATTATATGTTGAAAAGACTTGATTGCATCAAGGATTCGCTGTCGCTTTATTCTTCTAATAATAAAATAGAACAGCTTGATGCCGAAGAATGGATTTTAGTACAGGAATTGGTAAAAGTGCTGAAGCCTCTGGAGGATACCACAAAAAAATTGAGCTCACAAAACGTATGTATATCCGACGTTATTCCTCTAGTACGAGCATTAAACAAAGTATATGACGAGATTCAAATTTCTGCTAATAGTGGGGAAAATCTCAACATCAGTACATCCGCCGTTCCTGATTTTGTGTCTTCTTTGAAGAATGAATTAGATTATCGTTTTTCTGAAATTGACAAAAACGTATTGTTTCAATTAGCTACATTTTTAGACCCACGGTATAAAGGTAAATTCTTCAGTGACTTTCTCATCAAAGAAATAAAACAGAAATTACTTACAGCTTTAGAAACTGAAGTAAATCTCACAACAACTACAATTAGTACAGAGTCTGTACTGTACTGTACTACAGACAAACCAATTCTTGTTAGAAAAGAACATTGCAATAGTTTAGAAGATTATATGGCCAATATGTTAGATAGTGACGATGACAATGAGGAATCTGAAAATCAAACATCAGATACGAAAGCTAATTTGCTCACAGAATATGCCAGAGAAAAAAGATTATCAAGAGACCAAGATCCATTACAGTATTGGCAGATTAACAGTAAAAAGTTTGGAGGTCTCAGTCACATCGCTCGTACATATTTATCGTCACCTGCAACAAGCGTTCCAAGTGAGCAGTTTTTCAGTGCAGCAGGAATTGTTTATGATCCTCATCGTAATAGACTTTTAAGAGACAAAGCTGCCAAATTACTCTTTTTGAAGTACAATTTACCATTACTTAATTTTGATTATGACATATAATATTTTTAAGTTCCTGAAAGTGTGATTGTTTTTTCATCTAATGTTAACACTTAGAAGTACAAATTAATGCTGTTAGGTGTAAGAATAATTATTTTTATTAGTATTTTCGAATATCGCGGAGATTTAAGTTTTGATCTCATTATAAAGATAATTTAATTAATATGTTATAACTTTCTATATAAATATTTCATTATTTTAATAAGCATATCACAAAGATGTGTGATATTATTGTAAAGACCTTTAAGTACCTTATAAGTACCTTTGAGGAACTATTAGTAACAAAGAATGTTTAAATATTTGATTTTTGCAATATAAATGTGCCAAATATGTGATTTTAAGAAATAAAAAATATTTGAAATGGAATTTAATAGTATTTCATTGCTACCTAATCACCTATATTTAGAATTTTGTATATGCAATGAAATTTAATAATATAAAAGATCCGTTCGAGATCCGCCAAAAAGTAATAGATACAGATACGGATACAGATCTTTCTCCTCCCTCGTATATCCGCGGATACGGATATGGATACGGATATCCGGCACATCACTACTTAAAACATAATTTCTAGTTATTGTTAGGTTCGGCTGTCTGCGGATCTTCACTTGGCTAGTTGGCATTCAAGCCTTCAATATAACTGAAAGACAGCCAAGCTGTAATCAGCATGGTTTTTTTGTTCGATCAGGTAGAGTTTTAATTTAAAGAAGAAAGAATGGGAGGCAGTATGGAGTCCTGGGTACATCCGCGTTAATGGCGAAGGTATCAGAAACACTTCCATTAAATGCCACTTGCTAAGAGGAAATGCAAGAGCAGAAATGGTATGAATCCAATAATTCGACATAATCAAATGTCTGAGATATATCAAGCTCAATTGCTTAAAACTCTTCATAATGATCAACATAAACTATACGGATAATATGGACGTGAACTTATATATTATTGCAACCAAATACTAACAAAAGTTCTCATAATACTATTGAAAAAAAATCGGCCAAGTGCAAATCGGACTTGCGCAATTAGTGTTCCGTAAGGGGATTGCTTTTAAAATACCAACTTTTGTTACGGAGGTACAAAATGATCAATGACTTTACAAAACACACCTCAAATGAGTTTTCAACAAAATTTGTTTCCGGTCCTTGTTGAAAACCGATGACCTCGAAATTTTTGTTTTTTTTATATACCAAATAACACTGAATTTTTTTCCTGAAATTTTATATGTGTTATAGGGTATACCTAAGACAGTGATTACAGAAAAAATACTGGTTTAATGCTCTCAGCTCTACTTTTTTATTTATATGAAATTACAATTTTCTCCAAAAATAGAACAAAAATACATTTTTTTTATGTTTGATATAACTACACACTATGAAACGTTCTTTTATACGATTTTGTTGAATGTACGGCTTGAGCAAACTCCAACAGTAATCGGTCATCATATGGATGTCCCACCTTCTTTTATAATGCTCTTCCATTGTGCGTATATCTTGGTGGAATCTTTCACCTTGCTCTTCACTGAAATCGCCAAGATTTTCTGGGAATCGATCTAAATGAGAATATAAGTAATGAATCTTGATACTCATGTTGCAGCCCAGATCTTTCAAATTGGATAACATGCACTCAACTAACTCAGAATAGTTGTCTGACTTGTGTTTCCGAGAAAATTTTTAATCACCACAACAAACGATTTCCAAGCTTTAGACTCGATTTCATTCATTGAATTCACAAAGTTTGGGTCTTTCATAAGTTGTCTGATTTGTGAACCATCAAAAATCCCGCTTTCAATTTTTCTGTGCTTAATACTGGAAACTTGCGTGAAAGAAAAGCAAAATATTTGCCGTTTTTGTCAAGGGCTTTTACAAACTGTTTCATAATGCCCAGTTTGATATGAAGTTGTGGCAGTATGCGATCTCAATTTACAAAGTGCAAATCAATAACATTTTTGGTTCCTCTCGCACTGGCCACTTTTTTTAAGGCCAATGACGTTGTTTATTGCGGCAATCCCACAGACACGTAAAACATGGTTATTTCGTGTACCCACTCTGTTGTCCGAGAAAAAAGTTAACCATCTTTAAGTCTACACAAATGAGCCAGTTGTGCCAGTGTGCAATAGGTATAAAACCATACTTGTTGCCGTTATGAAGTAGCACATACTTTAAGCTTCTCTTGCTACTGTTTATAAAAAGACGCCAATTATTTGGTTAGTATTGTTGTGAACTCATCTTCTCCAAAATACCTCTGACATCATTACAAAAAACTAAATCATTTTCTCTAAAAAAATATGGTAACAAATTCTTTTCTGGGATCCGATATAAAGTAATTCTGCTTCTTGGTGTAAGTAAATTCTCTTCTTTTAAACGAGATGCGAAAATTTCAGAAGCTTCTTTTGAATAATTTAGATTCCTTACTAAGTCATTCAATTCTCTTTGATTAAAAGGTTGAGGATCTGATGACTGACTACATGTGAAATCCGAATCGGTATTGTCCATTGTGTTGTCTTCAATTTTTATAAGATCTGGTTCTTCAGAGCATTTAGATGATGTTCCTTGTATCTCACCAGAGTATAGAAGAGGTCGTTAAGCGGAGGGTAAGTTAGGATATGACCATTTATTTCGATTTACAGAATTTATGCCGTTAATATTTTCAACGCAAAAATAGCAGTCGTCATGGTGATTTTGAGGTTCCTGCCAAATCATCGGTGTTTTAAATTTGATAGCACTTCTTTTTCCATTTGACCATTGTCGCAGACACACAATACAGTTCTGGCAAACAATATCAGATACCCATTGTTTGTCTTAATTGCACAATGTTATTTGAAAGTGGTTAAAATACATAGTTTTAACGAAGTCTGAGATAGGTTTTTGATATTTTTAAAGATGTATTCGTCACAAATACAGCAAAAACAA
This sequence comes from Pachyrhynchus sulphureomaculatus, assembly GCA_019049505.1. Classification (NCBI taxonomy): domain Eukaryota; kingdom Metazoa; phylum Arthropoda; class Insecta; order Coleoptera; family Curculionidae; genus Pachyrhynchus; species Pachyrhynchus sulphureomaculatus. Next base: position 161,345,035 of record CM032454.1, on the reverse strand, counting down.
TCTGGATTGTGTAAACAACGTCTACATGTCGAAGCCTTATCTGAATTTAAAAAAAACAATTATTCTGAGTCGGGTAGATCTTAAAAAACTGCTGGTGTCGTCTAAGTTAAGGTAGACCGAAAATATTAAAAAAACATGAGCTGTCAGAGAAAAAACTAATATCGGATTCGAAATCAAAATACTACAATAAGCCCAAAACTGAAAAAAAAAATAGAGGAAAAAATCAAACAGAAATTATTTGTTGACGTAAGGTGAACGAAAATCATCACACTTGTGATGATTTTCGTTTACCTTACGGAGAATATTCCATAATTTTTTCAAAATTTTTTATTCTGTACTTTTCGAGATAATGTGGGTATTTTTTTTTTAGAAATAATACAAAGAAAAGTGTCCGCAAGTATGACATCATACAATTTTTGAACTCGTGTTTTTAGAAGCTTTCATTTGACACTCCATTTGATGATCAGGTAAAATTTTTTTTTTCGCCCCCGAAAAGTCAAAATTTAACTTTCAAAACTACACGACTCTGATTGGGTCATCAAGTCCTATATTTCTGTCAAATTTCCGTGTCAAATAGTTTCGGAGAAAATCGACAGATGGACAGACACCGAAGTGATCCTATAAGTGTTCCATCTGGAATACTGAAACGATTTATTTTTTCCTTCCCCTGAAGCTATATGTTTTAAAAACATTAGGTTAGTTTTCTACTTAAAGTATCATATGTGTGTCAAATTTGAAATGGATATCACATCTTCTCTGAGTGTTATCGAGCCACCAAGAGATTCACAGACCACCTCACAAGTGCCTTAAAATGTGAAGCACTACAAAAATCTCGGAGGGTGATTTTTCCACACTTCCGTTACTTCCCTTAGCGGAGAAAGTAAAAATTATACAGCTAGATGTGTATTTTCTGTGACAAAATGGAGAGCTATAATTTTAGAATCAATTCCCTGGCTTCTATTTCTTGTCGTTTCTGTTGACCGCAAATAATTTTAAATTGTTTAGTCAGAACATCTACACAGCCTTTTGTCCGTCTGTAATTTTCTAAAATGTAATTCACGAACTGTTTTGCTGATTCCATCATAAATGTCCTCCTTTGTCAGTATTCTACGAAGCGTTAAAACGTTAGAATTCTAGCGAGAACTGATTTTAGTTTACTTTTTCTTGTTTTGTTTACGAAACGTGACGAAAACTCTAAGTACTTTAGACGAAAAGAAATCTTTTAAAAATAAAAACAGTGGTTTATTAAATCACTGCGGTGTTTATTTGGAGAAAAAACACTTTTTTGTTCACATCAAAACAAACTTTTAACTTGAAACCAAATAAATAAAATATTTATTCTAATAATATTAATTTAAAAAAGTTTAAAAAGCTTAAGGGAATAAACAAGTTTATGCTAATGTAAAACTAATTTTAATTAAATATGAATATAAATAAATATTTTTGGAAGTTACAGGAAAAACAAAACTTTGCTTATTTTATCTGTCTTTCCTTTTCCTGGATGGATCATCTTTGAGGGTTAATGCATGCAAAATTATTATGAGTCTATAGATTTGGTCAACACGTATTTGGTAATGTGATGGGAAAAGGTAAGAAAACACTTTGCGAATAAAGAGTAGAGATTTTAAAAGTTGATGTTTTTCGGGTAGTCAAAGTAAGGAGTATAAAATTTGTCGCCGAAAAGCCTTTGTTTCTTATTTTCTTTTTAAATGACAATACTTTTCTTTTTAACTCCATGATGATTTCATAACATATCTCATGCTTTTTACTGATTAAAATGATTGAAAAAGGAAACAAGGAGAACAAGGATAGAAAATATGGCTAAAAGAAAGGAAAAATTCAACAAATTTTAAGTTTAACAATTAAATTTATTGACAAAAAACAAAATCAATATTTTGTATTATCCTCTTAGCCGGTTTTTCATGGAGCATGTAAGCTTTTTTCACTACTGTCTGTGAGATTCTTTTCCCCTCTTCTGCCATCACAACCTTTCAGTCACTTCTTTTGAGCTCAATCCACATGTGCTCGATTGGATTGAGGTCAGGACTCCGCGCAGGTCAGTCTAATGTGGGTATTCCCACTTCCGCCAGGTACTGCCGCACCGAGCCAGCAGCATGTGACCTTGTATTGTCGTGCATTAGCACAAAGCTATCGCCAACAAACCTCATCAGTCACGAAAACCAAATCGGTTTTCTCATTCAGTGAGGTGCCTCCCCACACTATGAAAGAACCTCCTCCGTAGGCGACTGTTTCAGGAATGCAGCACCGCGCATAGCGCTCCTCAGCCTTCCTATAGACTCGTGTTCTTCCATCATTGCCATGTAGGCACATTCGGGACTCGTCGGAGAACAAAATGGAGCGCCATTGATCTAAGGTCCAGTCGACATGTTCTCGGGCAAATCTGAGTTGCACTTGTCGATGGGCTGTTGTCAATGCGGGTCCGTTGTATAGTCTCCTTGGAGTTACGTTAGCTTCTTTAAGTCTTCTTCTGACTGTCCAATGACTGACAGCCCGACCACGAATATGTCGGAGCTTCTGCTGGACCTTCGTCGGTTAAATGTCGATTTCTTAGAGTTGTGTTGATAGTGAAGTGGTCGTCGCGCTTCGAGGTACACCTTCTTCTTCCTGTGCCTGGTCTAGCTGTAAAGGCTCCAGTCTCTTGGTAACGTCTATAGACTTTGGAGACAGCTGACTGGCTCAGGTGCAGTTGCGCAGCGACTACACCTGAGCCAGTCAGCTGTCTCCAATCAGTAAAACTTTTTGAAAATCCAAACGTTTTTGATTTTATTGGAAAGAGTAGAAAATAAGCATTTTAATGATACCGAAAATAATACCACTGTTTGAAAATTAAATTCAAGGTTCGGTGTTAAATGAAGTAAAATAGTTTCGGAGAAAATCGGGTGTGACAGACGGATAGACAGACAAACGGACAAACTGACGGACATATAGACGGACAGATAGACGGACAGACAGACGGATAGACAGGCGGACAGACCGAAGTGATCTTATAACTGTTCCGTACTAAACACTAAAAAGGAGTCGGAATGTAAATGTTTATATGATACATCATAAAGGTGTTTTCTAAATGGACGACTCTTATATTTACTACTCACTTAGAGAACTCTCTAATAGCCTTAGGCACGAGTATTGTGTGTATACTTCAAATACGCTGTTTCATTCGAACGCTTTTATACCTTTTTTTGAGTCATATATTTTCGATTTGTTTTTTTATTACATGATATTCTTTTTTCAGCACAAAAGACCATTGTTAAAATCTCATAGCCCTTTAAAAGGAAAGAAGTAATTCCGAGATTTTAATTATTAGGCATTCAAGAACAGAGAATTTTATTTCTAGCGACATGACAACGACGCCATTTTGGATGTCCAATTTAGAAATGAGAACAATGATTTTAAAGAGGGGCCTCTGGGGATAAGATAAAAGAAATCAATAAGTATTTATTGTAAAATGAGTGTAGAGACATTTGAAGAAAAAAAAGTCTCTTCAAACTTTAAATATGACAAAAAGACTTGTTGCCGTCAATAGAAGAATTATTAAATGGACGTTTTCTAACTAAGAATATCTTTACAATTTAACAGCTCAATTGAAAAAGCTCATTTCTATTGAGGAGGCTAAAATTAGAACTAGAATAAAGATTTTTGTTCTTAACATTACAATATCCACGTACTAGTTTGGTGATTGATAGACGGCACATCCGGGTTGACTTTTGTCTTTTATCTGCTGTAGTTTTATCGTAAGGGCAAAACTTACTTACTGTAATTCACTATATATTGTAATTTATTGTGGCCACGTATAACACACGTCCTGGTAAGATTGACACTGCGATCCTTCATGAATTCGGAATATTACGAAGATGATCAAAATTCTATTGATCTTTATACCGGTGTCAGCAGGGTGACTTCTCTTCAAAGGTTCGTAAGTCAACAAAATATGTGTATATATATATATATATATATATATATATATATATATATATATACATATATATATATATATATATATATATATATATATATATATATGTATATATATATATATATATATATATATATATATATATATATATATATATATATATATATATATTATATATTTTCTTGGGAAAAGATACCCTAATTCATACATATAGATGTATAAGACGTTTTGCTCTTTTGTTAGGGTATTTTTAATTGTGTGTTTACATCTTTAATCTTAACATGATAATATACATAATATACAACAAATAAATAAAATTACATTTAGAAGCATAAAACAATCATAACTGATAATAAGTCACAATATATTTAAATAATACGCTTTCAAAACTCAAAGATGTTTCTTTTCTATTTCTGCTACAGGAAGCATTTTTGCTTTTTGCTCTTATCTCTATTTTTTGTACTATTGTATATTTTTTAATCCAACAATACTCTTTGATATTAACAGGATATGTGATTTTTTTATTTTATATCGTGTTTTAGGTGCGACCGCAGGTAAAACAAATCTAAAATTATATATAAAGATAGTGATCATTTCAAGTTATCAATAAGGAAAATGATCGAAATTAAACGAGAAAAAATCAGTTATCGATAGATATGACATAAGAGGAATTGGTCCCATGTATATAAATTTATATACATATGTACATATATATATATATATATATATATATATATATATATATGTATATATATATATATATATATATATATATATATATATATATATATATATATATATATATATATATATATATATATATATATATATATATTTATATATATATATATATATATATGTATATATATATATATACATATATATATATATATATATATATGTATATATATATATATATATATATATATATATATATATATATATATATATATATATATATATACATATACATATATATATATATATATATATATATATATATATATATATATATATATATATATATATATATATATATATATATATATATATACATGACGGTTGTACTAAGTTTTGATGGAATTCATTACAACCTTACATAACGAAGTGGGGTTATATTGCATTTAAAAACATTTCCCATGATTGTTTATTGTGCACAGCACAAGACAAGCTGTCGCGTTTGTTTTCAAGTCAAAGCTCTGGGATACATTTTTTTCGGAATACAACCTCTCTTTATATGGTTACGTTAAATCTTGAAGTTTTTAATCTATTTTTCTTTGATTTATTTTCAGGGTCATTTAAGTTTCATTTGTGAAGTAACTCTTATTATTCGTCTTTTTTTTAATTGAAATTAAAGTAAACTGTTTTATTAGTGTCCTGAAAAAGTTTATTATTCTTCAACGATTTTTTTTTTTACATTTTCCAACACTAACTTATATTTTATTTATTACTGAATTGTGTTAGTTTTATATCACTTAAATTATTGTCCGCTTTAAAATAATTTTTTTTGCCAATTTCGCCTGGAATTTTTTTTTTGACCCGCTATATTGGAAAGGTCATTTTTACATATCATGTCTAGAAATGTTTTATTTAGTTCTTTTTGTTTTAATCATAAATAACTCACACGATTATTAAAATTTTTGAATTTTAAATGCCGAGTTGTAGCAGTCATTTTTTTTGGATTTTTTATTATATATTTTGAGATTTTAGCCGAAGTATTGATTTCTTTTAATTAACCTTTAACGACTAAATTACTATATATATATATATATATATATATATATATATATATATATATACATATACATATATATATATATATATATATATATATATATATATATATATATATATATATATATCGTATAGTCGCCAAAAGTGTTCTTCGTATTTGCTGAATCATCCCAAGACGCGTTTCTTGGATAAAATACTTGGACGACTTTGCTGCCTTGATCATATAAGGAGCAGCATCTGAGAGAAATATAAACACTCTTTCATCTGCAGGAGATTCAGGAAATATTTTTTTAATACCCTCATTCACAAATCTGGCGATCGTAGAATGATTTGTCTTGTCAAGTTCTTTGCAGGCCACCAAATAGGAAGAAGAAGGCTCTAATCTTAATGCACCCACAATTAAATTCGTAATATAGCGACCACAACTGTCGGTAGTTTCATCAGCTGAAATCCAAATAATGTCATCCTTAAGTTCATTACGTATTTCTTCCAGAACATGTTGGTAAATTGTTGGTATGTAATTTTTACGCAGTGTTGATTCGTCTGGTATTTTTTGATTCAAGAAATATTTTCGCAGAAAATCTTTGAATGTAGGATTTGTAAGTTTGTGGTAAGGAATATTACTTGCAAGCAATGCTTCACATAAATCCATGCTAAAGTGGTTTTTTCTGTTTGCCTATAGAAGTGGAATCACTGCTACTTGCTCCTGTTATAAGTTGTTGTCGTGGGCATTTTTTTGCAATCCTGCGATATGAAGACTTGTCTTGACATGCTGGTCAATTTGAAACTTTTTTGTGCACGAAACATTTTTCTCGCAAACTCGACAGTATAAAACATTTCCGTCGTATGTAAATGTTCCAGGATAATCAGCTACCCACGAAGAGACACTTTTTTTTGCGGGTGGCATGGTACACGTTAAACTTTAACACAACACGTTAAAAATTGCAAAAAGACTACACTGATGCAAGCGCGTCAACAATAATGTTAAAACTGATATCTTGTTTTAAAATAAAAATTAGTCTTCCAGAAAATTATTTATTTGATCCACGCTCAAACAAATATTCTTAGAAACTAACTACTTATCACTTAATATCCCGACCAAGAAACAAAGGAATAAAATACCGTCGTAATTTTGGGTATTCCCTTGGCACTATAACCTAATCGATGTTTAGACTATTACAGGTAATGTCCCGGCGATAAGATCGGTTCCAGACGGCGACATTAACAATACCCTGAGCAATTCAATTGCCTAGTAATACCGAGAAATATTGTAAATATAGGGAAAATATGCATCATTACTAGATTTTGGGTAAAATATGCAATAATCGGTGAGAATGGTGTAAATATGCAAATGCATATGAAAATATGCAAATGCATATAATCCGGTCTCTAGTTATTAGATTTCTGCACCAACTATTACCTATGTAGGTGGCCAGGCGAAATATACTTAAATAAATTAATAAACAACTGACCTGCCGGGATTGGAACTCAGGTTCCTTGATACCGTATGCCGGCACGATAACGAACGGTGCTAGGGCCGCCACTCACTTGCTTATTGTAATTTGATTAATTGACATAGATTACAATTAATCGTTTGGCTAGGTTGTAGCACCTTATGATACACGTTCCCTTCCAGTCAAACCAAACACAGTAACATCTTTCTTGTTAATTCTGGCTTTGCCACTGTTTGCAAAGCTTCGATCATGATATTATTCGTACATTATTATCTTACGTGATCGATTTTTCATCTTCCGTACTGAAACGTTTACAAAATGGATCAATTTCGTCACGCAACAATGTGCGTGTGCAGTGTGTGTGTGAAAACCGAGCGAACCATCTCTTGACTGCCGTTTTTAATAAAGTATCTCGACCGCAAACAGCATAATTTCTTTACAAGCCATAAAACAAATATTTATAAAAGAAATACTACTTATAATTTAGTCTGCAATTGACTGAATTGAAGTTTTCCTGTGTAAATGGTATACCATTTGTAAAGAACGGGAAATCCGGGATAATACCAAAACGGCCGTTTTTCAAACAAGTTATATGTTTGACTATAAATAGTTATGCTCACGTGGTTTGAGGCGGGTAAAAATAAGTCAACTTTTATGATTTTTTTTATATGAACGTTTTACGTAAATAGAATTTTAGGTATGATTATTGTTACTCAAGACTAAGATTGCTATTTTTTTTAAATGTTCAAAAATGGAAGAGTGAGGCAACTATCTTCCGACAAGATTGTGCGACGCGACGAGTGGTGAAATGGCGTAACCCCGAGCTTCTGCTATATTGATCTGAAACAAACGAATTATTTTTTTATATTTTTTTATTAACATTTATCTAGTGTGCGTGTCCCTAAATATAATATTAATAAAAATTGACTTATTTTCACCTGCCTAAAGGTATTGCCGCCTTTAAAATTTGTTCACTATATCAACAAAAAAAAACATTCTCATATTCCTATTGGAACTATACATAATTTATCGGCCCTAAGCCTCGCCGTCATAATTTCTCTACAAACCTGCGCAGCATTTTCTCCTCTGTCGTAGTCAAACTGCAAAACATTGCGATTTTTTTCAGAAATTTCACTCATTTTTAAGACTTTGCAACTTAGAACTGAATCAATAAATATAAATTTTTATTTGTTCGCCGAAATCGGACTTTAAAGTTATCTAACGAAAATAAGGTCCGATATTTTGTCGACATCCCATTATAATGACTGTAATATTAAGTCTCTTAGCATTGTCATTAATGCTACTTAAATAGAAAGGAATTCCTGTGTATCGTCTTCTTCTTGAAGTTCTATATTCGATATGAACGTAGGCGACCCTCTCGTCTTTGTCTGTTGTTGGTGGCTTTTTAGTGTTTCCACAGACAAAGGGGACCTACAGTTTAATGTCGGTTCCGAACGGCCAAACTGAGAGGACTTGCCTTCCCGAGAGAGGCGACCATTACGTTGTAAATTTTATTTTATTATTTATTTATCTTTGTTCTTATTATTTCCCAAGCCGAGATACGAACTCGGGTCGCTGGAGCACATAGAGGTATTTCAGCGTTTTAGGTGGCCATATATCGATTTCCTAAAATTTGCTACCTAAAAATGTTGAATAGGCATAGAATAATAGGCGCCCCCTCCCGTAGCTATGCGTGCTCGTTTCTCTTCTCGGCATTCGTTACAAAACAGTTATTTAAAAAAAAGTTATTTTTCTTTTTTGGAGTTTATCTTGAGGAAAATCGGGATGGATTTGAATATTACAGGTAAGATAGCATACATATTGATCATTTTTATGTATTTCTTTTCAAATAATTAGTTATACTTTGAAGGAAGAAAATGTTATTCGAAATTGTTGTACGAAAACCGTTTTTTCTGTATTTAAAAATGTATTTGTTATATTTCAGGGGGCGTCCCAGTAATTTTATTGGTTTTAACAGAAGAAAGAATCTAGAAGAAGAATTTAGAAGTAACTTTCTGTGAAATCGAGGTCAAAGTCATTTGAAGAATCAATTGAGAGGAGCAAACATAAGAAAACAGAGGAAGTACGCACTGCTGTAGATAAAGATGCTTGCTGCTCAAACATCCCTTCAAAGTTCTGGAGAGAGAATTGCATTCAATATTCTAAAAGATATAACTAACTCTCCCCAGACAGTCCAAGCATACCAGAAAGCATACAAAATGTCAAAGCAGCATGAAGAACGCAACTAAATCCAATAGCTTCCCTCTTAATGTTTGTAGAAGTTGACCTGTCAATGAGACGGTATGAAATAATAAGGAATAATAACAAGAAGTATTATCCGAGTTACACTATGTTATAGGAAGCAAAAAGGACTTGTTATCCGGCAGAAGAGGCTTATCGGGTAACTCAAACATCTGCTGAAATTAACTTACAACATTTATTAGATCACACGGCTAAACCTTCGGCCACATTTTTGGAGGATGTACTAAAAAAGACATCTAGAAGAGAGTCAATCATTGACACTCATTGCGGAATAGGGATATGGGGGATCGCAACAAGCATAGTTTGAGCACAAAATATAAGGAGAAGATGCAACTGATAGCAAGGTGTTTCAAAGTTGCTTTGTTCTACTATAATTAATTTGTGGGACAAACAAGAAAGTTATTTGGCAGAATCCAACTCCCTCTTCGCTACGATACTGCCTGCCAATGATGATTAGATTTGTTAAAGAAACAGTGGATATTACAAATTCTGAAATGACTTACATAGAAAATGTAATAAACGCTTTGGTAAACAGCGAATTCGTACAAGGAGACATCTCTTTTTTCATGAAATATATAATGGCGCTAACTGTGGTCGATGTAAAAGTGTGTAATGCTGCTACTTCCACTACTTCAATAATGAGATGCTACATTTGTGGTGCTAGTTCGAAGCAATTTAATGATTTCAATGTCAAAAATAACGATAAAACTTCGTTACGCGGGCTTTTTAGAAAAAAGTTTTTTTTTGGAATAGGCTTAAAATGGTCTACTTTTGAAAGACTTACGAGAAAATATCAGGAAGAGGCCGTTTTTACACTTTTTTTTTTGCATATAAACATTGATACGTACGCGTACGAGAGTCCACTATGCTACTGACAACCATTGATTGAAACCGTTCGGAAGAACTCAGTTCGTTTATACACGTGTGCCGAGATGATTATGCTACATTTACAGTCATATTATAATTCCAACCAATGAGGAACTTTGCTGTGAAATTTTCTTTGCGGAAAATAATACGAAAAGAACGAATCACAAGGTTTTTTTTTGGAATAGGCCTAAAATGGTCTAATTTTGAAAGGTCGACGAGAAAAAATCGAGGTAAGGCTGTTTTTGCTAACTTGAACTCTGCACTAATATAGCACGTATATCATTTTTGCACATTAAGGTAGGACATTTTTTTTTATTATTTAATGTATTTTGTAATTGCCAATTATTTAATTCAGGTTAGTTTCAGTTAGTTCAGGTTAACAAAAACGGTTACCTACTGATTTGTTCTCATAAATTTTTCAAATTTAGTCCATTTTAAACCTATCTAAAAAAAAATCTTTTTTCTGAAAAGCCCGCGTACCGAAATTTTACCAAAAAAAATGACAATAAATAATTTTGTTATAAGATTGGATTATAACTGAAAAAAATTTAATAATTTTTTGAAAAGATTAGGCTGACCTCTACATTTTACCCGTTAATGTGAACGGAGCCTATTCTTCCGAAAACAACTGACAGTTTCGATCAGTGGTTATCAACAGTTTATTTATTTATTTACTGTTACAAGCCCAACAAAATAATTAATTAATAGGGCCGATCATACAATCTTTAATCAATACTAATACATATCACAAAATGCCTAATTATACAAACAATAAAATGCTTAATTATACAAACAATAAACAAACTACAATTTCACATATGCTTACAGATATTAAAATAAGTTTAGACAAATACAAAAGAATTCCCTCTGAGACATGGACAGATCACATGCTCTAGATACCCTATTATAGGCAGCGCATATCTTATAAACGGGTGAAGTATACAATATATTTGTGTGAGCAGTAGGACGATAGAAGAAGTTTCCAGTCCGATGAGCTAGTCTGGGCACAACAAAATTCAGTTCCTCCAGCAACAGTGGACATTGAATCACACCAATTACAAGTTTATACAGAAACATCACCATACCCATATTTCTACGTTTCTCTAAAGTCATATAAGTAAATCTCTCTAACAAAATATCAATCTCTATACCTACCGGTGGATACACCCCATCAACTTTCCTAGCCAAAAACTTTAAAAACCCCCTCTGAACCCTTTCCAAAGCCGCAACCCACCTATTATACAATGGTGCCCAGATAATAGACCCATACTCAAGCCTACTTCTGACTAGTGTATTGTACAATATTGAAAAGGTTTCAATATTTTGAAAATACTCACCATTTCTAATTATGAATCCCATCATTTTCATCGCTTCTGAAACCACCTTGCCAATGTGCTGATTGAAGGTTAACCTAGAGTCCAGAACAATGCCCAGGTCTTTGGCTGTCTCCACTCTCTGCAACTCTATATTACCTATACTGTAATTATAGTTTACTGAAGATACTTTACGGCTCACTGTCATTACAGAACATTTGTTTGCATTTAGTAATATCCCATTGTTGTCACACTACGCCCGCACTGCCTCAACACTACTCTCTAGTCCTTCACAGTCGCCACCAGACTCAACTGACACATACGATTTCCGGTCATCCGCAAACATCTGGTATTCCACATCAATGACCTCCTGAATGTCATTTATGAACATAAGGAACAATAGCGGTCCCAAGTTTGACCCTTGTGGAACACCAGACTCTGCACGAAACGAATGCGACCTAAAACCATTATACTGAACATACTGGAATCTTTCCACCAGGTATGTCCTGAAGAAACTAACAAAATTCGTAGTGAAGCCAAAATCAACCATCTTTCCCAGAAGCACAGCATGATCTATCCTGTCAAACGCTTTCGAGAAGTCAGTGAACACCATATCAACCTGACCTCCCCAATCAAGCACCCTAGAAGTAAAATGTGTAAAGGAGGACAAGTTGGTGGCCATCGACCGACCCTTCATAAAACCGTGCTGACGCACCGACAACAATGGTTCCACTTTGGCCACAATGTGCCCATGCAAAAGCATTTCAAAAATCTTCGAAAAACCACAAATAAGTGAGACGGGCCTGTAGTTTTCCACTTCTGCTCTATTGCCACTCTTATAAACTGGACATATTTTAGCCGGTTTCCACCTCACAGGATATCTTTGGCTAGATATCGAAAGGTCAAAAATTTTACTAAGTGGAGCAGCCAAAACATCTATAGTATCTCTAATAAAAAAGCTTGGCACAGAGTCTGGACCACTGGACATCTTTGGTTTAAGTCGCTTTGACACCGTCACAACGTCACTCGGAGCAAAACGCGGCGCGACAGTTTCAATATGCCGTTGATTCACAGAATGAGAACTACTGGTGACGTCATTCGCAGTATTATAAACACTCCAGAAATGATTGGCCAAAGCCCTAACAATGTCCTTAGGGTTATTAAAATCAGCATTTTGGTATGTCACTACACCTGGAATTGCACAACTTTTCCTCTTCTGCTGAACATACCTCCAGAAAGCCTTAGGATCGTCTTTAATACTTCCCTCTATGCCTCTGATATATGAACTATATGCGGCTTAATCATCCGACAGGTCTCCGCTCTCAACGCTCTGTATTTTTCATAGCATTTTACATTATTTGATTTTTTATACTTCCTAAAAAGATTATTCTTACAATATCTACATTATACCATACTGGAAAGGAACTACTTTTGGTTTTGAATAAAGGCACAGACCTGTCAAATATGCTATACAAAATTTCATAAAATCTGTCACAGCACACGTCTACATCCGTATGCTGATCCAACTCACACCAATCAACGCCAAGCAAATCTCGGTACAAGATATGAAAATTAGGCCTTTTGAAATTATAACATTTAAATTGATAAAACAGTTGTCAGTGATATAGGTTAATTTTCATTTACCAAAAAAAAAGTGTCAAAAACGGCTTTTCCCCGATATTTTCTCGTAAGTCTTTCAAAATTAGACCATTTTAAGCCTATTCCAAAAAAAAAAACCTTGCTCTGAAAAGCCCGCGTAACGAAGTTTTACCAAAATAACGTCGAGTCAGATGCATTACAGTTTGGCCTGTTTGTACTGCACGCTAGGATCCGATTCGAAAGTATTCTGCATTTGTCGTATAAGCTTTCTGTGCAAAAGGGGCAGTTAAGATTGGACAGTGACAAAGAAATTGTCATTGTCAAAATAAAGGCAGAAATACAAGAAAATTCAGAGAGCAAACGGGCTTAATCATAGATGTGCCAAAAGCGGGATTTGGTAACACCAATGTTGGCAAATAGTAGAATTTTTGCCAGTCCAGAGGGGGCCGTTAAAATTATTGGTGTCGACTTCAACCTCATAAATCGCTTGAAAGTGATTTTGGAAGTAATATCGAGTGGACATAAAGACGACCTGAAACAATTTGTAGACTATGGATATGAGACTGCCAAAATTTATGTGGAGTTTTATCCCGGGCTTCCCATGACTCCTATGATGCACAAAATATTAATTCACGGTGCAATAGTAATGGAAAAGGCACTTTTGCCCATTGGATTACTGCCCGAAGGAGCAGCAGAGGGGCGAAATAAGCATTTTCGCCTGTACTGGCAAAGTTTTGCTAGAAAATTCTCAAGAGAAGAATGCAATTTAGATTACCTCAACAGGTTCTTGCTCAGCTCAAATCCCTTAATATCCAGTATAAGGCCAAAACCCCAAAAAAAAAGATCTATGTCGTTTAGTAAAGAAGCAATACAAATGCTTGTCTTTGCTGAACCCAATATTAAGGATGAAAGTTCCGAAGAAGAAGAGAAATCTACGGAGGAATCTGTAGAGGAAGCTAAGGGATGGAGCTCGAGCGCGAACGAAGTGGCATTCTTCATCGTGAATAATTATTTTTGTAATTTTTGTTTCAGTCAACATGGTTTTTTTCTCAATATACTGTTTTTTAGTGTTCCGTACGGAAAACTTATAAGATGACTTCGGTGTCTGTCTGTCTGTTTGTCACACCCGATTTTCTCCGAAACTATTTGTTAGAGAAAGTTGAAATTTGGTATTAATATAGGAATTGATGGCTTCGTCAGAGCCGTGTAGTCTTGAAAGTCAAATTTTGATTTAAGGGGTTAGGTTTGGGAAGTGAAAAAAAATTTTTTTGGTAGATCATCGAGTGTGGTGTCAAATGAAAGCTTGTGAAAACACGAGTAATATATATATATATATATATATATATATATATATATATATATATATATATATATATATATATATATATAATGTAATACTTGCGCCCATTTTTCTTTGTATTATTTTTATATACTCGAAAAGTACTGATCAAAAAATTTTGAAAAAATTCTAGAATATTCTCCACGGGGTGTAGATTGAACGAAAATTATCACACGCTTTAATAATTTATCTGTTATATAAAAAATAATCGGTCGAGTGCAAGTTGAACTTGCGCAATTAGTGTTCCGTACGTTGATTGCTTTTAAAATAAAAACTGTTGTAACGGAAGTGTAAAATGATCAGTGACTTCACAAAACACACCCCAAATGAGTTTTCAACAAAGTTTATTTCCAATCTTGACTGAAAACTGATGACCTTGAAATTTCTGTTTCTTTTTATATACCAGATAAATTATTACAGGTAATGCACTCGTGATAATTTTCGTTCAATCTACACCCCATGGAGAATATTCCAGAATTTTTTTAAAATTTTTTGATAAGTACTTTTCGAGAAAAGGCGGGTGAATTGCGTTTTTTCGCGATTTTTTAAAAATAATACAAAGAAAAGTGCGAGCAAGTATTACATTATATATATATATATATATATATATATATATATATATATATATATATATATATATATATATATTTTTTACTCGTGTTTTCACAAGCTTTCATTTGACACCACACTCGATTACCTAGTAAAAAATTTTTTTTTTCACTTCCGTTTTCACCCCCCAAAACTAACCCCTTAAGTCAAAATTTAACTTTCAAAACTACATGGTTCTGATGAGGCCATCAATTCCTATATTGTTACCAAATTTCAACTTTTTATGACAAATAGTTTCGGAGAAAATCGGGTGTGACAGACGGACATACGCCGAAGTGATCTTATAAGTGTTCCGTACGGAACACTAAAAACAAAAATTTCAAGGTCATCAGTTTTCAGTAAAGATTGGAGACAAACTTTGTTGAAAACTCATTTGGGGTGTGTTTTGTGAGGTCACTGATCATTTTATGGGCCAAAATTCTTTTTGATGACTAAAAATCGGTCCCTTCGGATGAATTTCACTTTTTATAGGGAAACAGTACAAATTTGTAAAAAAGTACACTAATTTATAAATATCATACTACTTTTCTAATTATTATAATAAGATATAACCAAAATTTTATATTGTTTATTCGCAAATTACGGTAACAACGTTGTCTTTCTTAGTAACGCAGTTGTTTTTCATATAAAATATTACTGTCCTTGAGCACGAGTCTCATGTTTATAAAGAGCAATCTCTCATAATGTCTGCTAGGTAGCGTTGTCCTTGAATATCGTTATCAAAATTATAAATTTTGAACCTTATTACAATTCCAATAGATATTGTTTACCTAAAACGTTTAATAAAATAAAAAATATTTTACACTGTGTCCCCCAACAACAAAAAATGAAATCTTAACTACCTTGCGTTGCTATATGAAAATAAACCTTAAAATAACGGACTTAAAATTTAATGTACCCTATTTTGTTTGACTTGTTGTAACTCTTAAAACAAATGATAGCCGTTACGCGGGGGGAGTACACTAGTCGAATTCATCGCTTCACAGTCGTTGGGAGAGGTGCGTGTTTATTGCGTGGCCGCTGAGTTACCGTCGTTGAAAGGTAAGTACTGACGATATTTGCATTATTATTACTCTTATACACAGTTATTTAGGTATATGTTTTGACAGTAACAAAATGTTTGCATTTTGTTTTTCCATTTATTGCACATTTACGATATAATCAAATATTTACAACTGCGTTACTGCTTCGCTGCGTTACTCTAAAAAGTAACGCAGTTATTGCATTGGTAACACAGTTGTTTTGTGTATTTTTTAAGTTAGTAATACATTGTTAAAACCAAAATACACATTATATTGCTTCTTTTTTTTCAGAAAGAAGCTTCTCCACTAAATGGCTTTGACACCCGCAGAAAAGCAACGTCGCTATAGGCTTAAGTTAAAGCTGGATCCCATAAAAAATGCGGAAGCCAAAAGGAAACACCTTGAGAGGTACCACGCCAAGAAAAAACTTGTGAAAGATATGACAGAGTGAGAACATAGAGCTGCGAAGCGTAAATGGAAGACTGCGAATAAGAAACGATGGCAACGTCAAAAAGCTGCTCAACAAATTATGGATATTACACTGACTTTCACCCCACGTTCAAGAACTCCAGTTTCACCTAGGTCTAGAGGCCGAAGACAAATACGACGAGAGAAATCTGCATTATATAGAAAAAATCTGAAATTGCAGGAAGAACTGGAAAAACTAACAAGGAAGTGTAATAAATTCAAAAAGAGATATCAAAGAGCTAAAAAGTCAAGCAAAGATTCTCAACAAAATAAATATTCTACGTTATCCAATGCTATCAAAGATCATTACAAAAACTTAAAGACAGTAAAAGAAAAGAGACGCTATACATAATTTGAAAAATGACGAAGTTCAGAATAACATCGATTTCAGCGAAAACTATAACTGTAAACATTTTGAAGAGGTGCAGTCCCATCATTTTGGCGGGTCACTGAAGCAAGTACCACTACATACAGGAGTTATGTACACAAAAACTGAAGGACAAGACACACCAACGGTAATTTCATTTTGTACCATATCCGGAAATAACACCCATAACCCTGTCTCTATTTGGGTACACCTGCATCCAATTATTAGCGCCATAAAAGCTAACTATCCTCACATAACTACAATTCATTTCTTCTCCGACGGTTCTGCTACACAGTACCGACAGAAGCTAAATTTTTATTTCATATGCTCTAAAATATTCAAAGACAACAATTTCATTCGCGTCACATGGAATTTTTTTGAACCCGGTCAAGGAAAAGGGGCCGCCGATGGTGTTGGTGGCTATCTCAAACGCACCGCAGATGAAAAAGTAGCTGCTGGCTCGGATATTTCTGATGCAGAAACCTTTTTTCACACCCTGAAGGAGTTGAGCAAGGTCCGTCTGTACTTAGTGACTGACAGTGACATTCAAAACGTTGAAAAAACTGTACCTAAAAACCTAGTGCCTCTCCAGGGTACTATGCAAGTGCATCAAGTTTTTACTGACACTCCAGGTGAACTCCAATACAGAGAGTTGTTTTCGCCAAAGAGGTTTTTGCACTTGCACGAATCCAAAAATATATCAGCCAGTTCCTGTTCCCGTCGTTGACACATTTAGAGAGAAGAATTATTCAGATGGATTGAATGAAGAAGACGTATTAGCCATATCTAATATTGTTGCTGTATCTAGAAGAACTTACTATAGTATGGTTTATTCCTCATCTTCCAGCTCTGACGACGAGCCTCTTGCAAACTTTGTCCAACCATCAATTTCTGATATAAAAGAAAAGCAGCTAATTGAAAAGGAAAACGTACATCCATTGAAGATATCAGACGTTTAGGCGTTGCTAAAAGTGAAGTTGATGAAGAGGGAGAAGTCAAAATTATGTTTTATAAGACTGTAGATAGTACTGGTAAAAGGTTGAAAGTAGTAGAGACTGATATTTCTTACGAACCTTATGATAACATTTTGGAAATTGTTCCTAATCCCAAAACGATAGTGAAAGGTAAATGGGTATACTTTGATTTTGATAAACCATTAAACGTTTTTGAAAAATAAGACTGATTTCCCAAAGTGCCTTATTAGTTTTTAAGATTGATTTAATTTTGTTAATTTGTTTCTGTGCAATTGATTCAAATAGACTTATGAGAGAGAACATTATTTTTTTTTTCTTTTCATTTAGCTGATGACAGCAGACTTGTGAATTGAAAGTATTTGACTTGTTTTATATAATGTCAAGTCATAAGAAGTTTATTTTGTTTTCTAATATACTAGATCTCCTTTAGAAAGTACAAAGTACTGTATGTAATATACTACTGTGTTAATGAGAATACTACTGCGTTACTTTTTTGTCCCCAGTTTTTTTTATAGCATTTACAGTGATATGTAGGCTTCTGGTTAGTTAAAAATGTCTTAACTTCATACGTACCTAATATTTATCATAAGTTGAACCTTCTACCGCTAGTTTCCATTAAATTTTGTTTTTTTTGTCATTATTAGAAAAGTTAAAGTTTTTAAAGAATACTTTGGTAACGCAGTGAGCTAAACTATTAAGAATATTTCATTGAACTGATTATTTCTGTGATTTAACTTTATGCGAGATTAATATTAGTACTACAGTTTAAAACTGCCATATTAGTGAGATTAATTGTACAAATTCAATAATAAAACTTAAATTTGTAGTAAAGTAACGCTGTTGTTTAATTTTTCGACCGCTTAGTGTATAAATTGCCATAAATATAGATAAATCATTCAAAACATTGCTGCAGATGTATGTATGCTATAAACTAAAACTATTACGAATCTATAATGAACATTAAGAAATAAGAAAATCTTAATTTCAATTTCATTTTTTTTTTTAAATACTTCTGCTCGAATTAGGCATTGAAAAGTATTTTGTCCCTTATACCACCGTAACAACATTTTTTTTTAAAAAGCAATCAACTTACGGAACACTAATTGCGTAAGTTCAACTTGCACTTGACCGGTTTTTTTTTATATATTAAGCTAAATAAAAAGCTTTCACTGCTATATTTAGAAATAACATCCGATGTAAGGTATTCAAAAAAAAAAAAAAAATTTGGTCGCATAAAACGCTATGTGTGGCGTAGAAAAACAGATACCTTAACCACGACACTATAGTCTCCTCTATATTAAATTAAAATAAAACACATATTTTTAATTATTATATATATATTTTTTTGGTAACAAATATAATAAAAAAACTCTTCTCCACTTTTTAGATTAATATCCTAACTCTGAATGTAAGTTGGTTTTTAATAAACCTAGCTATTTGATTATATTGAAAATATACAAAATGTTTTCTCTTTTCAATACTATCATCATTCACAACCGATGGAACACAGTTTGTTTTAATGTACAGGCGATTGTTATTTCCATGATTGTCGATGATTTCCAGTTCATATTTGTATTTGTCACTTTCTTCGGCAGAACCAATTAACCGAACAGCCCAATAAAATATATCCTCTGACTGATCATACTTAAAATATAATTTAAACAACAGTTGAGCATGTTTAATAATAAAACTTTTAGTTATATTCTCCTTAATGTCATTGTCAATAAGAATGCTCATTGTATCAAGCTCGATTAAACTTTCAATATGCGTTTTTTTAATATGATCTAATAACTTTGAAACAGGAAATATTTCAGTACAATTCTCATATTCCTTCAACGGACATTCAAAGGGCCCAAACAAGCAACTCGTTTCGTGTTGCTTTATATCTTTGGAATTTGTTGCGAATTTGCATCCTTGATGTTTACAAGGATAAATCATATTGTTGATTATTTTTTCTAGCAGATAATTTCGTGTTATATTTATTGCCCCTTGGCAAGTAGGACACTTTTTTTGGGTTTGTTTACATGAAATGCAAATACTATGACCTCTTTCACATTGATAAATGGGAGGCACCATGTATTCCATACATATTGGGCATTCTAATTCTGCTAATTGTGTATAGTCAACTGAAGGATTAGAAGCGTCATCTTCATTATCTTTTAAGTCTTTTGGACTCTCTTTCAGACATCCTTTAATACTGATATTAGCAATGACTAATGCTGGATCATGTAGCATTTCTGTTACTATTTTTTCTTGAAGTTCTAATCGTTTACCAATAGCTTGTGAAATAATGTACTTATATGCTCTGTTGCCACTTTCCAATGTCAACTTATAAGTGTACTTATGTACATCGCAATTTGATCCTAAATATGTTATAAGTATAGCACAAGTTTTTTTTGTAGGATTAGTTTTGCTTGTAATGCCATAAATGTTTTCAGCATAAGGAAAAATGTAATGTTTTGTATTATTATTTACAAAATCTATCTCAAATTGACAGTTTCGTATTACATATGTAGGGTGTTGATTTTCAAAATGATCCAAGATAGTACTAACGTTTCCCTCCCATGTACAGTTATTATAAACTCTAGTGGGACACTTAAATTTTCTGTAGTTACATATTTTTTCATGCTCGGCTACTTGATAAGGAAAAAGGGTTTCTAAACATCCATTTTCATAATAGATGCATGGAAATTTATGAAATTCCACGGCATTTTCATAAAGTTCATCTCTTATATAATTTTCTGTATTATCTATGAGGCATCTTCCACAAACTGGGGGCCATCATTGATGTTCCTATAAATTGGTAAATATGATAGATACTTCTTACATTGAATGCATAGGAGTTTTGCGAATGTGGCTGGTTGTACAAAAGGAGAAGAATTATCTGAAATTAAAACAGAAGTGTAAATTAATTTTACCAATATTACAGTCGGTCAAGTAAAAACGTGTCGCCTATATGTTGGTACCCCCCTGCAAATAATGGTTTGTGGAAAGAGATTCATTTCTTATCTTATTTATGGTTAAATAGTTCATTATCAAACATGTGTGCGGCATATGCTTCGCGCTTAGAGGCTGTATTCTGATGCAATCAGGTCCAAAAATAATTACAGCCGCTCCAAAAGTATATGGGTAAATCGAGGACATTCATCAGCAAGTAGGTGCAAAGATACTTTCAGTTAAAAAATATTGATGATCGACAAGAACGTGGTTCGAGAGAAGAAGTGTCGGACAAGGACGAGAAAATGATTATTGATATGTTTTCTCGACGTCCTCAATTAACTTTGCGCCAAGAGGCGCAAAAACTAAAGCAGAATGGTTTGGATACATCGCATCGTATAAAACGATTTGCACTCATCTTCGGGCCAACGATTTAAAATGGCGGAGTAGAATCAAGAAACAATTGCTGAGCGAAAAACACAGAGAGAGACGAGTCGCGTGGGCAGAGAAAAACATAGATCGCGACTGGAGTAATGTGATTTTTGCCGATAAAGCTTCATTTTCGGGTTATGTTATCACCCCATGCGCCAGGTCAATTTCCACGAACCAATTGGTTCAGCGCACCGTGAAACACCCTCTGAAGATCCATGTTTGGGGATGTCTTCCGGAAACAGATTTTGGGAGATTCTTCATCTTTATCTACAATATGAACATTCAAAAAATACTCCAGTTTTACAAGAATGCATTAGTACCAAATGGTGGTGTGTCGATAAAAATGAGGAGTGTATTCTTTAAGAGGACAATGACCACAAATATCGGAGCAAAACGTGTATCCAGTGGAAAGGGAACTCCGGTAGCGTCACGCTAGATTAGCCATCCCCATCGCCCAATGCAAACCCAATCAAGAATTTTTTTTTTTATGGATCTAGCACACGTGCTGCAGGGAAGTCCCTAAAGCACTACAGGAGCGACACGTGTGCGGAAAAAGCGATTCACGTTGTTCTTGAATCGCTGTAAATTGTACTCGGTGGGAAACACAGTCCTGGGAAAATTATTCCAAAGGGATGATGTTCTTCATATAAAAGACTGCTTGAAAAGCGTTGTATGAGGAGTAACAAGCTGAACCTCATACGGATGTGAAGTATTAGCGAGACGTGTATTTTTAACATGCACCGCTCTAGGAGGAATTAAGGGGGCTACATCCTTCGAACACTTTCCATGAAAATACTTGTAGAATAGGCTCAAGTCGCCAACAGTTCTTCGATGTTCCAGCGAATCATGGCCGGCGGTCAGTTCCGGGTCTCCAATCAGACGAACAGCTCTTCTCTGAAGAGAATCCAACAAATGCAATGTATGTTTGGGAGCGGAGCTGCAAACATGGGAGCAGTATTCCATAGTTGGTCGAATTTGAGCTTTGTAAAGAATTAACAGTTGTTGTGGAGTGTAAAGCTTTCTGGTTCGAAATAATATTCCCAACTTTTGAGAAGCTCTCCTTGCTATGCCTGCAACATGTTCATGCCAGGACATATTTACTCCCAAATTAACGCCTAAAAAATTGAGTGACGATGTTAGAGGAATGAAGTGCCCCGCCATAACTATGTCGGGTTCAGCAACGTTACCTTTTTTAGAAAAAAACTGCCGTCTGGGTTTTTGTAGCGTTAAATTCTACTTGGTTACTGTCACCCCAAGATAAAATTTCTTCTAGGTCTTTGTTAAGTTGAACGACTTCCCGCTGTTTGTGGATATTCGTCTCAATAGTCGATATCCGCGCGTTCAAAGTGAATGAAGAAATAAACGTACTGTCATCTGCAAAGCGGTAGATTGGATTTCCGGTCTTTTCCAGCAGATCGTTAATGTAAATGAGAAAGAGAGTAGAAGATAGTATGGAGCCTTGGGTCACATCGGCGTTGATAGTGAAGGTGTGAGAAAGAAATCCGTCGACTGTCACTCGTAAAGAACGCTCTTTGAGGAAACATGAGAGCCACAAACAGGACTTTTCAGATATACCATAAGAGCGTAGCTTAGCCAACAGTCCATCGTGTCAAACACGGTCGAATGCCTTGGATATGTCAAGAGAAACTGCTCGAGATTCTCCCAAGTGTTCAATTGCGTTGTTCTAAACATGTGTTACATAAGTCAGAAGATCTCCTGTTGATCTATGTTTACGAAAGCCATATTGGTGATCGCTAATAATGATGAATCCTTCAAGACATTTTAGAAGATGCTGTTTGATAGCCTTGTCCATGACTTTCGATATTATTGAAAGCAGTGTTACTGGTCGGTAGTTATTTGGCAAGGTCTTCTTGCATTTTTTAGGAATCGGCTGAACTGTGGCACATTTCCAGCCGGAAGGAAATATTTCTTTTCTGTAGGATAGGTTGAAAAGTCTATAGGTGTTAGTCCCTCGCACAGTTTTTGAGAACTATGGCAGGTATTTCGTCAGCGCCAGAAGCTTTTTTGGTGTCTAGCTTCATTAAAATACGTTTAATGATACGCTGTCCGAAGACAATATCGGGCATCCTTGACTGCACTATGGGAATAGTAGGTGGTGTTTTTTCCTTGGAAATCGACAGTAGAAATGTGAAGCAAAGAGTTCAGCCAACAAGTTCGCTTTTTCAACAGGTGTTGAAATAGAATTATCTGGCCGTGTGAGTGGTGGTATGGAGGATTTGGTGAAATTTGGACTAACTGCCTTAGCGACTGACCAACAGGACCTGGAATTGTTAGGACAAGCGAGAAGTTTTATTTTTAATTCGTTGATTGTGTGCTTCCTTGGTTGGGTCGATAATTTCTTTGCATCTGTTCCAGGCACGAACAAAGGTCTTACGATTTATGGTGTTAGGATTTACACGCCATTGTCGGTAGGCAAGATATTTAGAAGCAACAGCTTCTTTGCATTTTCGGTCGAATCAAAGCTTGCCGTTGGAAGGCCATTTTTTCGAAAAACTAATGTAAGCGTCCATACCAGCCAAAATAACATCGTGTGGTCATATATCAAGCAGAAGCTTCGTAGTAAAATGGTGTACACAGTGAAGTTGCTGTCACGGCAAATTCGGACAATTTGGAGATCTTTGCCTCACGGAAAATCTCGTCGAAAATATGCCTCGAAGATGCGAGGCGATCATCGACACTGATGGGGATTGGACGACCTATTGAATCATTAGCATTTTAATGGCAATCCATTACTGTTGAATGATGTAAAAAACTTTTAAATAAATATATTTTTTAATGAACAATGCGCGACACGTTTTTGCTTGACCGACTGTATAATGTACGTCGCTCTTCGACTATAGGCTTGTTGTTGCAGCTGGTTTAGAATCCATCAAACTAAAGTAAACCCTTTGGTTATCGCACTCGATCATTGATTTTGGTTGACTTGAAACGATTGCATTAACAAACCAACTAATCTTCTGTAAATGTGATGTGAAGACTAACCTTGGATAATTTTTAAGGTATATTTAAGAATACAAAGGGTTTGCTCAATCGTTTAAATATTATCGCGTGGCCTAGTAAAAAATTGGCAATATACTTTGATTGTTCGGTAATATGATCATACTGTTGCATGGTATGGTCATGCCAGCATATATTTGGTAGCCCTTACTAGGACACCAACATATGTATGAAACTTTCAAAAAAGAAAAAAATGAATTTTTTCATTTTATTTCTTCATCTAATAAAGGCCTAATTTTTTTTGAAGATTGTAAATAAATTTGATTAAAAGGAGATAACTCGAGATCATCTCAAAAAATCCCTAGCGGAATAAATTTAAATCTAGTCGTCGATATAATATGGTAGGCTTTTAAATTCTTTTCTTTATGAGATTTTTTATACTCTGCTATATCCTAAAAAAATGATGATTCACATATTTTTTACTAAGTTGGGAATGTGGAATCTTTGGCACAATGATACTACTCAGTATATATCACCACTACACCAAACACTTTATTTTTGCACTCCACTCCACACTCCACCTGCATAATAATAGATTAGCATTTCATATCTGTAGGAAGGACACAGTAACAGATAGATATATTCCTAATGATTCATTTCACTACAAACAACACAAATTAGCCTCATTACATTTTTTATTTCATCGTTTGGTCACTTTCCCTCTGAATAGAGTAAACTTTAATAAAGAAAGGAATCGTATTAGAAATATAACTAAAGTTAATGGTTATGACGATGACTTAGTAAATAAGCTAATAAATATACATAAGTTTAGCTTTAATATTCAGAATTCCACCTTTTTTACACGCGAAGAAAATAACACCAAGTATGTCTCCATACCATATAATCCGAAATATAGCAAGGGACTCAATAAGGTATTTAATAAGGTAGGCTTCACCTTAGTCTATAACTCATCAAACAATCTGAGGAAATCCCAAAGATAAGATTCCTAATTGTGAGAAAAGTGGAATTTATGAAATTAGTTGTAATGATTGTGACAAAAAGTATGTTGGGCAAACTAAAAGGTCAATTAAAACACGATTTAACAACGTTGAACGCATACGAAAGTATGGAAATTATGAAATGTAAAAGTGGTTTAAATAAAGACAGAGGGCCTATTCCTTATAGTGCCCTATACTGGTTACTTGACCGGAACTGATGGCCTTGCCTATGCCATTAGTTCCGCCTGAGTAATTCAAGGGTTTAGGCTAAGTATAAATAGGGTAGATTTGTAGTTTAGCTTTAGTCAATCATCGCTCCTGATAAAGCTAACATGGTTAACCAAACGCGCGTCGAGTGCAAAAATAAAGTGTTTGGTGTAGTGGTGATCTATACTGAGTAGCACATATTTTTTGTATGCATTAACTTTTTTGTATGAGCCACTGGAATATAAATTATGACTACGATCTGCTTAAACTAATTATTTTAATATATTCGTTTGACGAATTTGTTAAACACTAGATTATCTAAATTAAATACAATTGTTTAAAAATGAATTGGTGAATTTTGGTTAAAAAGTTGCTCTACTCAAGGTTCAAATATCTATTATACTAGGCTTTTCTCAAACTTCTTTGAAATGTTTAACTTCACGTAGCAGTTGAAATATTTTTGTAATTGTATTGTAATATTGAGCGATGGACAGATGTATTGGGGTAGATTTCAGATTTTTGGCTTATCGTTGCTGTTATCACATAACATCTATAAAAAAGCATCTATACATATTAAAATTGGCGAAAGAACTATCACTAATAACATACCATTAAAAAGAGGAGTGCGACAAGGAGATACTATCTCACCTAAATTATTGACGATGGCCCTTGAAGACGTCTTTAAGGAGTTAAATTGGGATAAGAAGGGCATCAACACTAGACTGAGACACCTTAGGTTTGCAGATGACAAAGTAGCGATAGCTAATAACACCAATGAGCTACAGAAAATGTTTAACCTGCTAAATGAGGTCTCTACGTGTAGGTCTTAAAAATGAATTTTAAAAAAAGTAAATTTATGGGCTCTGAAGATGTCAATGAACATAGGAAATAACTCCATAGAATGCGTCGACAATATCTCCTTAGGTCACAGGTGAACTAGGACATACTTTAAAAAGTACTACAATATCCATAAACCTAAAAACTAAAGTCTACAATTCCAGTGCTCTACCGGTCAGCACATATGGACTAGAAATGATGATTCTTACTAAACGTTTGTTACAAAGGTTGTAACTTCACATGGAGCTATGGAAAGAAGCATGCTTGGTATCACCCTTAGAGAAAGAATTCATAACGAGTAGATAAGGGGACGAACCAAAGTAACTGACATAACTCTGGAGGCGACAAAGATGAAATGGCAATAGGCTGGTCATGTGGCAAGATCATTCGGAGACAGATGGGTGTATAGAATCACGGAATGGAGACCCAGCGAAACAGGAAGAAACGTTCGGCGTCTACAGAAACGATAGGTCGATGACATAAGAGTAATAGCGGGCAAGCAGTGCAGTGGTTAAAGGTGGCAAAAGAGAGGGAAGCATGGAAGAGATTAGAAGAGACCTACGTCCAGGACTTAGGTTGAGAAAAAGTTGTTATTATGCAAAATATATATTTTTTCTCTTAAAAAAACGTCATATTTTTTTTTTTTTATGGGTCTAGCACACGTGCTACAGGGAAGTCCCTAAAGCGCTACAGGAGCGACACGTGTGCGGAGAAAGCGATTCACGTTGTTCTTAAATCGCTGTAAATTGTACTCGGTGGGAAACACAGTCCTGGGCAAATTATTCCAAAGGGATGATGTTCTCCATATAAATGACTGCTTGAAAAGCGTTGTACGAGGAGTAACAAGCTCAACCTTAAACAAATGTGAAGTATTAGCGTGACGTGTACTTCTAACATACACCGCTCTGGAAGGAATTAAACGGGCCACTTCCTTCGAACACTTTAAATGAAAATACTTGTAGAATAGGCTCAAGTTGCCAACCGTTCTTCGATGTTCCAGCGAATCAAGGCCACCTGTCAGTTCCGGGTCTCCAATCAAACGAACAGCTCTTCTCTGAATAGAATCCAACAAATGCAGTGTATGTTTGGGAGCAGATCCCCAAACATGGGAGCAGTATTCCATAGTTGGTCGAATTTCAGCTTTGTAAAGAATTAACAGTTGTTGTGAAGTGTAAAGCTTTCTGGTTCGAAATAATATTCCCAACTTCTGAGAAGCGCCAGGACATATTTGCTCCCAAATTAACGCCCAACAAATTGAGTGACGATGTTAGAGGAATGAAGTGCAACGTTAACTTTTTTAGAAAAAAAACTGCCGCCTGGGTTTTTATACCGTTAAATTCCACTTGGTTACTGACACCCCAAGATAGAATTTCTTCCAGGTCTTTGTTAAGTTGAATGACTTCCTGCTGTCTGCGGATATTCGTCTGAGTAGCCGATGTCCAAGCGTTCAAAGTGAATGAAGAGATAAGTGTACTGTCATCTGCAAAGCTATAGATTGGCTTCTCGGTCTTTTCCAGCAGATCGTTAATATAAATTAGAAAGAGAGTAGGAGATAGTATGGAGTCTTGGGCTACATCGGCGTTGATAGTGAAGGTGTTAGAAAGAAATCCGTCGACTACCACTCGCAAAGAACGCTCTCTGAGGAAACATGAGAGCCACAAACAGAACTTTTCAGACATACCATAAGAACGTAGCTTAGCCCATCGTGCCAAACACGGTCGAATGCCTTGGATATGTCAAGACCGCTCGAGATTCTCCACAGTGTTCAATTGCGTTGTTCCAAACATGTGTTACATAAGTCAGCAGATCTCCTGTTGTACTATTTTTACGAAAGCGAGTTAGTACATATTCTTGTCAAAAATATTTTTATGTATTGTCGAAATCAAACTGGTTTTAAAATTTAAATTTTTCTCAGTGAATATAAAAATTAATTCATTTTCATGAGCACTATATTTTCATATCTTATTTTTAACAATTTATTTAGTAAAACGTTTCATATAGACTTCATAACAGGATAACCATTTATTTCAAAATTAGAACATCTCCTTATACGAAATAAAACAATTGTTTTCTTTTTATCTGCCAAGATAAGTTATAATAATAATATTTGTCTTTATCAGAATAAGTTTTTGTGTAAATAACATACATTAGTATTAACATGGATTGAACGAAAGTAAAACAGACCTTTTTGGTATAGCCATAGAAGCCACCAAGAAACCGTGAAATGTTAGAGTGAAAGCTATTTGTAATTCTTGTTTTGTTAATTTTAAAAAAATTAACCAAAAACCTTGCAACATGTTTCGAGATATATGTTTAGTAATCAAAATCATAATATTTAACAAAGAAGAATGTTGCAATTTTAAGTTTAAGAGAGAATAAAGATTTTTAAATATCGCTTACTTTTTTTTTTAATATTCTTACCACAGCAGTTTCTTGAAAAAATTCACCAGTTAATTTTCAAAAAATCCTATTTAATTTGGTTTAGTAGAAACAAAGAAACTTTGCGATTACTTTGGTCACTGGGTTATATAGATGTTTTTTTCTATTGTCGGTTTATAACAGAAGTTAAACCTAC
The DNA here is from genome assembly GCA_019049505.1 of Pachyrhynchus sulphureomaculatus. Lineage (NCBI taxonomy): Eukaryota > Metazoa > Arthropoda > Insecta > Coleoptera > Curculionidae > Pachyrhynchus > Pachyrhynchus sulphureomaculatus. Next base: position 161,316,149 of record CM032454.1, on the reverse strand, counting down.
CACATCTTGATGGGATGGCTTTAGCAGGAAGCAGAGGACTACTTTCTATCACTTTCGAAAATTTGGATTCTGGTTGGGTCGATTTTCCTAAACTTTTCTTATCTTCATGTTCCTTTACGGTATTTTTGACTACCGGAGAGAGAGCTTCGGGTTCCGGAGTAATAGTTGCGGCAGCAACTGCAAAAGTTTGAGACACTGAATTAGAATTGCCATTTCATGAAAGAAAGAAATTAGTTCTGAATGGATGTTTGCAAGAAAGATATTATTTATTATTAGGTTGATAGCAGGCAGTAGATAGCTCCATTTTGCACAGGATAGAGACAATTGGAAGAAACTTGAAGAGGCCTGGCCTGCAGTGGAAAAGCTGTAGCTTATAAAGAAGATAAAAATATTGTTGCCTGTGTTGCTCACTACTGTAGCCATCAACCAATTGTTGGGAGAGGTAAAAATTTGTTTTTATTTCTATGATCAGGCGCCTTCTCGGTCTGGCCCATTATGTATTTAAATGTGTTTCATATGTTTGGTAGGTAAGATGTTTGAAAACAAGAGAATTATGAGTATTATTCATTTATTTATTTTTAATAATTTGAATCGAGCCTGCGTTTCCTATGAAAGAAACTTTGATGGTGACAGAGTTATAATAAATCACGTTTATATTGTTTTAGGTGCTAGGAAATTGATTCAACGACTTAAACAAGTATGTCATATTTCAGATATAAAATATTCCAGTTTTTGCTAGAAGAATTACTTAGAGCAAAACAACTGAAATAGAACAGCTAAAATATCCCTTCACGAACCCAAATTTTATCACTTTAGTGATTTATTCTCTAGTAACTAAGCTTTCAATAAATAGCAGTATAATTCGATCACTTGCAATATATTATAGCCATATAAACATTTTTTTTTTTTTAATTTTACCTCTTGAGGAATTTTTATCATTTTCGGTTTCTTCAAATTGAGGTTCTTTCAGAACTTCGGGTTTAGATTCTTGTTTTTCATCTTTTACAGAATTTTTGCATTCTTTCTTAGGCAACATAACTTCTTTTGTGTCACTGTTTTTAGACGCTGTAGACGTCGAATCGTTGGTGTCTTGAGATGAACTGCTAACAAAAACCTAATAATATAAATAAAATTACAACTAAAAAACTGAAACCATAATAACAGAATATAACATGTAGGTTGAAAAGTTTTCGGTTTAGCTACTTAAAACACATCTTTTTTGCAAAATTCGACTTTATTCATTAATATAGTCTCCTTTAAGAGCGATACAATCAGTCTAACGCTTTTCTAACATTTCCATACCTTTGTTGTAGAAGGATTTTTCTTTGCATTCCAAATAGATCGCAATTTCAGCGAGAGCTGGAGCCAATTCGCCCCGCGAGCATTTTTTTGAGGTCTGCGAATCGATAATACTCACTGGGGGCAAAATCTGGGGAATATGGTGGATGAGAAAGCAATTCGAACTTCAATTTCTGCAATTTTGCCATCGTAACTATTGACTTGTGACACGGTGCATTGTCTTGATGAAAGAGCCTTTTTTTCTTGTTCATTTGATGCCGTTTCTTTGCGACTTCTGCCTTCAAACGCTCCAATAACTTTATATAATATTCACTATTGATGGTTTTTCCCTTCTCGGCACGGTCGACAAAAATTATTCCATACGTATCCCAAAATACAGAGGCCAAAACCTTCCTAGCCGACCGTTGTGTTTTTGGTCGCCTCGGGCGGCTTTCACCGGCTGCTGTCCACTCAGCTGACTGCCGATTTGATTCCGGAGTGTAGCGGTGGAGCCATATTTCATCCATTGTCACATATCGCATGAAAAAATCCTTTTTATTGTGCTTAAACAAGTCCAAACAGCGCTCAGAATCATCAATACGTTGTTGCTTTTGATTGTCGTCCACGTGGTGTGTTGGGGGGGGGGGGGGGGGTTTGTTTGGGGGGGGGGGGGGGGGGGGGGGGGGGGGGGGGGGGGGGGTGGGGGGGGGGGTCACAATTTTTTGGGGGGGGGGGGGGGGGGGGGGGGGGGGGGGGGGGGGGGGGGGGGGGGGGGGGGGGGGGGGGGGGGGGGGGGGGGGGGGGGGGGGGGGGGGGGGGGGGGGTTTTTTTCTGTGAGCAAACGCGGTACCCATTTCGAATAGGGCTTTCTTATGCCCAAACGTTCATGCAAAATATAATTAACACGTTCTTTTGATATTTTTAGGGTGTCAGCTATCTTACGCAATTTCACTTTACGGCCATCCAAAAGAAATTTGTGGAATTTTGTTTATGTTTTCCTCGCGTTCAGTATCATTTGTATCTATACGATCGCGTTTAAATTGAGCATACCATTAAATGGTAAGTGATTTTCCAGGGGGCAGAGTCCCCGTAATACTTGTCAAGCCATTGCCTTGCTTGAACGGTATTTTTTTCCCATCAAAAAACAGTGTTTAATCAATACACAAAATTCGATTTTTTCCATTGTTTTAAAAAATATCAAAAGTAGCGTCACTAAAACCACTGTAACTTGTAAACTATTCGTTGAAATGTCATGAAATTTTGACAAGTATCGTTTGAAGGTTGGTACTTCCTAAAAATCATATGGATTTTTTGAAAAGGGCAACATCTATGTGTCAGACCAAAAACTTTTCAGCCTGTTCAAATAAAATTTAAATTCCAAGAAATCTAACCTGTGGAAACAGAGCTAAATTATATAAATATTTAAACCAATGAGCTTTTATACTTTATTCTGTCAATTTTTTACCCGATTACTAATTTTAGTAATTAGATAATTGGCAATGGCATTATAAGGAACAGCTTTATCCTGAAAAAGACGTATTAAATTTAAAATTAACAATTAACGAGAATATCTTGAAAAGGAATATTTTTACTAATATGATTGAAAACATTTTTGTTTTTTTTGAAGAGTGACATTACTGTTGTGGCTAATTTAACTGTTTTTTGAAACAGCCCGAACTTATATTTGAAACACATTTATCGTCTTTTTCTCTTAAATCTTCATAAAACTTTTCAAACAGGAATTCCATATTTTAATTTAGTTTTATTATTCTTGAGGGACCTATATAGACGACGATTAGATCAAAAATTAAATGGATTTAATTACGACTACCTCCAACAGATGTATGACCACATAAAAGAATGCATCAAACAGGCGGCCCTAGAAGCATTAGGTAAAGAAGACAACGAGAATAAGAAACATAAAATTAGAATATGTGAAAAAAACCAAAGAATCTGTAAAGGAGAAAAAAAAGATTATACGAAAAATGGCTGAATACAAAATCAGAAGAAGATCTATAGAAATATAAAGAGAAAAATGCAGAACGAAACGAAGGATGATAAACAAAGAAAAGAACGAGAGATGGGAACAAGCGTGCGAACATATAGAACAGTATATAAAAGGAATTAGAAGCATTCATATATATAAGAAAGGCCTATGACTCAATACCAAGATAAATACTATGGAACGCAATGAAAGAAATAGGCATTGACAAAGAACTAATATACGCAGTAAAAGCTCTCTACGAAAACAACACAGTGAACATAAAAATAGGTCATAAATTAGGGAAGAGACTCCAAACATCAAAAGGCCTATTATAAGGATGCTCTACATCCCCAACACGATTCAAAATACACCTCGAACAAACGTTAAAAAAATGGAAGCAAAAATGTAGTGGAATGGGAGTCCCAATACGAGAAGATTACTTATATACTCTAAGTTTCACAGACGACCCAGTAATCATAGCGCAAGATTAGGAAGATTTCAGTTATATGGTAAGAAAACTGAAAGAAGAATACACTAAAGCAGGATTAGCAATAAACTTTGATAAAACGGAATATCTAACAACAAAGGAGGGAAATGTGGAGAATCTAGAAGTCGATAACGAAACAACAATCAAAGGAACCGATAGATTTAAATATTTAGGAACATTTCAAAAAACGCTACATCAGAAGAAGAGATCAAAGCTGCATTAGGACAAACGCGGACATGCATAAGACAATTAAATTCGATCCTGTGGGACAAACACATTACAAAGAGAAACAAAACATGCATATACAAATCAATAATTCAAAGCATAATGACATACGGTTCAGAAACATGGACGATCAACAAAAGAAATAAATCTAAAATTAACGCGGTAGAGATGGAGTATTGGAGAAGATGCTGTAGAGTGACACGTATGGGAAGAATACCAAATGGAGAAATACTAAGCAGAATGAACATCAAAGACAATGCAATAAACACCACTGAAGAAAAACGATCAAAATGCTATGGACACATAAGACGGAGCGAAGATAATAGGTGGATAAAGAAAATAACGGAGTGGAGCCCTATAGGGAGAAGAACGACGATCGTGTGGGGACGATGTGGACGAGGCTTTGGAGGACAGGGGTCTAACAGATGGAGACTGGAAACGGATGGAATAAAAGGCTGAGAGAAGGAAGACAGCGTCAGCTGTAGAAAATCCTTGATATATAATATATATATATATATATATATATATATATATATATATATATATATATATATATATATATATATATATATATATATATATATATTATTCTTGGGGGAATTTTCTGGAGATTTTTTTTTGGTATTACACAAAATAAACCATAAATATTAGTTTTTAAAATTAAAAAAAATTAGTTACAAAATTCGTTTGACTTTGAGAAATCTATGTTTGTCCTAACATGAAATTTAGGATACAAAAGTTATTATTAATAGTTTTTATTTATTTAAAACTTAACACAATTTCACTTCTTTACAGGATTTAGGATTATGAAATTTCAGGAGAGATCATGGTGCAAACATGGTCAGCGAAATGTGCACAAAGTGATACAATTAAGTGTTTGGTGTTTGGTGGTTATAAACTGTTGTGTAATCTATAGGAAGGTAGAATATGCTGTAAAATGGAAAATTATATGGCCTCTTTAAAAAACAAGCACTATATAAAAACAGAATACATACAAATTTTGGATGGTTGTAGCTTCTACTTGATGGAAATTCATTATAAATATATAATAAAAGACTGTTTTTAGTCAATTTCCACTAGTTTATTTAAATTGCGATGACGCGTTTAGCTGTCACCTGCAATTCACCATTATTGAATTTATTCTCCTTATTCCAAATCTCTGTGGGTTTTCCAATACTATCAATGTAATTTAATTAGGTGTAATATTATAATTAAGAAATTATATAAAATTGTGAACATTAAACCTAACTTGACAGTGTAAAAGGTAGATCTGAAGAAGCTGTATCGACAGCGAAATGCGTCATCGCAATTTAAAAAAAAACCAGTGGAAATTGACTAAAAACAGTCTTTTATTATATATTTATAATGAATTTCCATCAAGTAGAAGCTACAACCATCCAAAATTTGAAACAAGCTGATATAAGCCTTCTAGCTTCAAACTACTTCAAGTTACTTCTAAAATGTGCAACAACTATGCAAAATATTTGGTTTTTCAATCAGTGCCTCTAAAACCAAGTAACACCTAAGTATATAAATCTTAAAACTCACAACATCAGTAAAGCAGCCAAAGAAGCAGTTATACTCGCCAAAAGAAAATGGATATATACATAGAGAAAAATCCAGTATAGCTTTAGAGACTCATATAACATGTATCTCGAAATAATCCACACAGAATTATTATTTAAACTAAATTTTATAGAATTTGTGGTCGTAGATTCAAACACACGTGAAAAAGTAAAAACAATAATACATAAAAAAATATTGGAAACAATAGGATAAACTACAGTATCTCATTCAACAAAAACGTATAACAACACAAAAAAAGAAAGAAAAAGAATTTTTTACAGATCATCAATTCTTTAATCGGTTTATTAACATTTCCAACACACCTTTTTCGGACAGGGAAAAAAATCTTTTAACAAAAGGTTTCAAACACAATATACAAACTAACTTCAATATCAAAGAATCGGAGACATTAGGTATTTATACTGAGATTGCCTTGAAAGATAGTCCTAACAACATATTATCAAAATTTCAAACAGCCGAAATTATTAAAAAAGAATTCATATCTAACAATAACAACATCAACCAAAACTTAAGGACAATAAAAACCATTCGGAGTAAAGCAAAACGAAATAATGTAATCTTTACCAAAGCAGATAAAGGTAACACAGTAATAGGAATAGACAAAATCGCCTATATTAATAAAACGTTAGATTTTTTCAAAACAGAAAAGAACGAAATTTTAAATAAAGATCCAACAAATATTTTTTAAAAAGAAGTAAAACAACAAATTGAACAGGCTAAAAGTATCATTCACATAAAGATAAATTTAAATTGATAAATATGAATCCCCAAATCCCACAACTTTATTCACTCATAAAACTACACAAACTTGACCACCCAATTAGACCAGTTGTTTCCTATATGTCTGCTCCAGCATATAAGACGTCATCCTTTTTAATTGATTTAATCAAATAACATACCAAATTTGAACCTAAATATAGTATCAAAAACTCATTCGAACTCGTGAATAAAATTAAGAATATAACAATACCAGATAATTCTAAATTAGTCTCTTTCGATGTCAAAAACTCATTTCCAAGTGTTCCCCCAGACGAAACAATAATTTTAATAGAGAACCTATTAACAAAAAACAAAGTAAATGAAGTTATAAAAATAGACATAATTAATTTATTAAGAACTTGCCTAAGACAAAATTATTTTTCATTTAACAATACATTCTACAATAGTAAGGAAGGGTTAATTATGGGGAGTCCATTAAGTCCATTACTTGCCGAAATTTTCATGGACAGTATTGAAACAATGATATTTAACAATAGTAATAATTGTCTATACTGGTATCGATACGTAGACGATATAATTGTATGCTTTACAGGTACGGACAGACAATTAACTCACTTTTTACAGTATATTAATTCTTTACATAGAAATATCTGTTTTACAATGGAAGAAGAAGTCGAAGGAAAAATCAACTGGGGAAATTTTTAAATCAAAAAAATATCAACATAGCTTACAAGACTAACAATACTATAGGGAAATATCTTAAAAACTACAAATCACAAATCAATAAAGACAATAAATCAGGGGTTTATCAATTAACATGTGGGTTATGTCCTAAAGCATACATAGGACAAACTGGACGTACATTTATACAAAGAATTACAGAACATGAAAAAAGTTTCATCCATAGAAAATCTAATTCCACATATGCTAATCATCTTTTAACAGAAAATCATACATTTAACAAGAATTTCAAAATTTTACACACCCAACAAAAAGGTTTAAAACTAAACCTTTTAGAGACAATGCAAATAAATCGATTAAGGACTCCAGGTACTTTACTCAACGATCAGGTAGATTCAAGCAATTCACCATTATTGAATTTATTGTCCTAATTCCAAATCTGTGTAGGTTTTCCAATACTATCAATGTAATTTAATTAGGTGTAATATTATAATTAAGAAATTATATAAAATTGTGAACATTAAACCTAACTTGACAGTGTAAAATGTAGATCTGAAGAAGCTGCATCGACAGCGAAACGCGTCATCGCAATTTAAATAAACCAGTGGAAATTGACTAAAAACAGTCTTTTATTATATATCTAGAATACATACATTTACTATTCTGATCAATATACGTGGTCAACATAGTATGAATAGGTTGAGGTTTAAGTTGAAAAGGCTCTTGGAGCGATAGTGGCTGTTGAATTAATACACTTTTTTGTAGGTCTTCAATTATCGTTAGCTTTGGTAAATCTATAACTAACACTATGTTGACTAATGCTTTGAGCGAAGTAAGTAGCATAAAATCGAAAATAACTTAATTTATTTTTTATATTTCAACCCTAGGAAATGGATAGCCAGATTCACCAGAAGAGTCTTTCGAATTTTAGCGCGGTATTTCACTGAAATGATTTGTGGTTGATAAATCAAACTTTGAAATTATTTTTAATGCCTGGATGCAGCATTCCTAACTTTTGATTTATATTTCTACTTACAGAGTACATTTTTTACATAATGTAAATTATAGGAATAAATAAACAAATTCTAACTAATAAACTAGAACTTTTATCTTTAGTAGCAAGTTGATTAAAGATTTTCTTTGTTATTATGAGGAATAAGGTAAAATAACGTATAGCAACTTCCAAAAATAGTTCACATGCCCTCGATTATATATATATATATATATATATATATATATATATATATATATATATATATATATATATATATTTTTATGGGTTACACGTGCTGCAGGGAAGTCCCTAAAGTGCTCCAGGAGCGGCATGTATGCGGAAAAAGCGATTCACGTTGTTCTTGAATCGCTGAAAATTGTACTCAGTAGGAAACACAGCGCTGGGCAAATTATCCCAAAGGGATGACGTTCTCCATATAAAAGACTGCTTGAAAAGCGTTGTACGCGGAGTAATAAGCTGAACCTCATACGGATGTGAAGCACCAGCGCAACGTGTATTTCTGACATGCACCGCTTTGGGAGGAATTAAGCGGGGTACATCCTTCGAACACTTTCCATGAAAATACTTGTAGAACAGACTCAAGTCATCAACTGTTCTTCGATGTTCCAGCGAATCAAGGCCTCCGGTCAATTTCGGGTCTCCAATCAGATGGACCGCCCCTCTCTGAACCTCTCCCCCCTCTTTGAAAAAGATCCATTGTTCAGAAAGTTAGTAAAGGCATTAAATGGTGAATATAAAATGCTAAATGACACAATTTTGACGACATTTCTTATTAGTGAAAAGTCCATTATTGTTTTTATACCATAACAAAAATCTGAAAGGAAATTAACGATTAATTTCAACATATTTTATCTGATTGGTACCTTATTTACGAAAACTGGTCGTGTTAACATGACAATTACTGTGGTCGGCCAAAGGTCTGGTTAGACCAGTGGGACAAATTATTGATATTATATATATATTGTTGATATATCGTATGGCACTTGTAAAACGATTTTAAAGGTAAAAGGAGGCTTATTGGATCTAAATTTTAAAAAAAAAACTTTACTGTCGTTGAACTTATTCGAGAAATATTGATACAAATTATATATTAACTAGATGATGGAAAATGACAAAAAAGTATTTTTCGACACGTGGAACACTAAATCATGTCATGAAAATTAAAACAGCTTTCAATAATTTTTTGAGGATACAATTGAAAGTTGAAACATGGCAGACGAGTTCTTATTATTGTCGCAGAGTAAAAATTTAATGTTTACAAACCGCATTCAAATTTAAAAAAATGAAATTGTCTTTAAAAATTATGTAATGTTTTTTCACAAAAAAATATTGTAAATATTTTTTAAAATTAAAGTGTTTGGGACCATGTGATTTCTATTTTTAAATTCGTGCAAAACTCTACTGATAAGAAGAACAGATGAAAAAAATAATATGTACCTCTTTATTTGGATTTGGAGGTGGAATTTGTGGGGCTTGCCGAGCCGATAATTTATCCAAGGCAGAACGAAAATACTTTCAGGACCTTTATTTAATTCAAAGTCGGGCTGTATAAGTGTTATGTTCTTGGGTCTACGTAGTTTACGACCGGCTTGGCCGTCCTTTACTATCGGTTGTTGAGACAAAAATGTGTTAGGGAGTGGTGCTATCGTCGGAGCTTCCTGGGTCTTGGACTCCATTACTCTATTAGGCCTAACTAAAAAAATAATAATCAAATAAATAAAACGTGATTTATTTTAACTTTGATTTATATTTCCTAAAGGATGTTAAAACAATAAACCATTTGCATCATTGCAAGAGTAAAGTTGTACTTTCAGTTCGTCAATTATTACTTGAGTCGCTAACACGATTTAGGCTTAAAACTGTTTTAATTTGGCAATTAGGGGTTTCAACTGAAAAAAGCACCAGTAAGCCAACTAAAGCTATGGAGCTGTACATTATAAAACCTGAATATTCATTTTATTTTATGAATACAACACAATATACAATACAAAATTATATTACAATAAATTACGAACTACAATAAAATTATCACAAAATCAGAAATGTAGGAAACTCAATGAGCTGCATGCAGCTTGTCTGGAGTTTCGTTATTAGCCCGTAAATATTAATACTCTAACTATACAAAAAACAAACTGAAGATTAATCAAATCGATATTCCGAAATAAAATTTCGGAATGTGGTTTGTTACTTGATTGGTCACTAAAACAGAAAGTCGAGAAATTTGCAAATGCAAAATGACCAACAAATAAAGATCCCCTGCCTTTCCTCCTACGACTATAGTTTCTGAGCCTATATACTCTTCATCAGGTAGGCTTTAGGCAAGGGTATCGATCGTTATGACCAGAGTACCGTGGGGAGTCAAGTTGGAATGACTTTCGCTGGCTTATAGCAATCATGGTACTTTATATAAACGAGATACTACTCGTTAGAGTAAGATACAGACTCTTGCGCTATCTGTTGAAAGGTTCGAACATCGAAAACTGCTCAAGTATATAAACCTAACTTTTGTTAGGAAGGATAAATCAAATCGATATTCCGAAATAAAATTTCGGAATGTGGTTTGTTACTTGATTGGTCACTATAACAGAAAGTCGAGAAATTTGCAAATGCAAAATGACCAACAAATAAAGATCCCATGAATGCTATAATCCATGCCTTCCTCCTACGAATAGTTTCTGAGCCTATACTCTTCATCAGGTAGGCTTTAGGCAATGGTATCGATCGTTATGACCAGAGTACCGTGGAGAGTCAAGTTGGAATGACTCTCGCTGGCTTATAGCAATCATGGTACTTTAGGTAAACGAGATACTACTCGTTAGGGCAAGATACAGATATAATATTTGTTGGTCATTTTGTATTTGCAAACTGAAGATTCCTATCTATTAGAAAGTGGTTAAAGAGAAAAAAACAAAAAAAATAAAATAAAGATCAATCCACACCCACTATGAAAAAAGTCAATCAACAATACAGCATAATCTCTAGAACAGTTCAAACTATCAATATTCACCCTACCCCCCCTCAACATAGGCATCAAAACATTTATGTGCTGGTAGTCAGTCTTTATCCAGCATGTAACTTTTGTATTGGTAACGAGTTTTATCTGAAATGGCAATATGTTAAACAGCTTAGGCCCAGTATACTTAATGTGTCTTTGGCACGCTGTAAATACCGTTCGCGGAACAGCTATACCCCCCTGTTGATGTGTTTGGTACCTACATCATGCATAACTTGCCGCCTATATCGATCACTCCTTCTCATGAATCTCAAAAGACTCCTAACATATAATTGTCTGAGAGACAAAACATCCGCCTCTTTAAATAGTAGATCCGATGAGTGTCTTCCTTCTTTGTTCATAAAAATCTTAATTATGCATGTTTGTGTTATGTTTAAAACATGAATGACATTACTGTACGTTCCTCCCCATATACTCAAACCATACATCAGAACTGATTCTATTAATGCTTAGTATGTCATTTTTAAGAGCTTAAATAATAGAAACTCTCTTAGCTGATAAAATTTGTATATAGTTTTCCGAATTTTTTGTGTAATATATCGTATGTGAGTCATATTTCAAATTTCCATCAATAAAGACACCCAGATACTTGACATTTTCTCTTGCTGATACTGTTTGGTCACAATGACAGTCTGCCACACCAGTAACACACAAGTAATCATGTACTATAAGATCACGAAATACAAATTCTTTCCTGTTGTTCATCAAAAATGGTACATACATCGCTTTTTTGACATTCATGGTTAAGAGATTCTGGTCCATCCATAGTCGCATTAGTGATATACATTCTTTTGCTTTCTGGATCGTTTCCTTCCAACCAAACCCTAACCAAAACAACAGGGTCATCGGCGTAACAGACACCATCGCCACCTGAACTTGACAGTGCAGCAAACAGTGTCCTGCGGTACTCCGATTCCGACATTGAGCACCCTACTCAAGGTACTATTAATTTTAACCGTTGGAGTTCGTTTTGTTAAGTATGACTCTATTAAATCCCTCTAATTCCAACATTTTCAAGCTTTTTTAAAAGAATCCGATGAGTTAGAGTATCAAATGCAAGAGCCAGATACACAAACACACCCACTGCTTTACGTCATTAAAGCTATTTATTACATATTCAGTGACATGGACTATCGCATCATCTGTACTGGGTCAAGGACGAAATCCATACTGGGAATCCGACAATACCCTGTTTCTGTTCAAGAAACTATTCAATCTTAATTTTACGCATTTTTCAAACAGCCTGGCAATACAACTGGTTACAGCGATCCCCCGCTTTGTAAATCGGTATAATTGTAGCTCTTTTTAATATTTCAGGATAAACACCTTTTTTAAACATTAAATCTATTAAATATAATAAAGGTTTCAGTAGGTGTTCATGATTCTCCTTTAACATCCTGGGAGAAATATTATCGTCACCAGCAGCGGACCTATTCTTCATTGAGTCAATGACATTCGTCAACTTGGCCTCAGATATTTCATGAAGAAACATATAGTCCCTGATAGGTTGGCCAGGAAATTTGTAATCATTCTCTTTTATTTTACTTGCTAGTTCATTGCCAATACTATCAAAATAGTCCAAAAATATGTCAGCAATCTGACGATCATCACGAATATATTCATTTCCCTCCTTAATTAGAGATATTCCTTTACATTTTTTATTTTCATTAGTGGCCTGTTTGATCACTTCCCAAGTTTCCTTTATATCATTTTTGCATGTAATTAATTTATTCTTAAAGAAATTAAATTTAGATTTTTTTAATGAGGCTGCTCAACATGTTTCGATATTTTCGAAATTTTTCTAAAGCATCAGCATTATTAGGGCATTTATCAGACATTTTTTAAGTTTATCCCTCATTTTAATGGAGGTGATGATCCTCAGAGTAACCCATTCCTTCTTTTTATTGACTTTCCTTAATCTAATTTGCTGGGTACAGTCTGTTATAAGACCACTTAACTTTGCAATGAAAATTTCTGTGCCTACGTTAATATCTGGACTATATACAGAATCGCAATTGTGAGTCACAATTTTACTTTGCAGTTTTTCGTAATCAACTCTTTTCGTCACCATAGGTAATTTCATAATACTGTCGTCTTTAGTCACGTTATTCAAGTTATTCTTTACATTATTTAATAAAATTGGAAAATGATCAGTTAATCCACAATTTAAAATAACTGATCTGATAAAAGTATCAATGTCATTATTTCGGACAAAAAAGTGATCTATGCAGGATTTAATCAAACGATCCTGTCTAGTTGTGGTATTTATTTCACTAACATACCCTTCATCGTTCATACAATTCTAATAACAGCAGGTTATCTCACTATTTTCATCCATCATATTTACATTTATATCTCCACAAAAAATGTTCAAAGGACACCTGGTCCAGGGCCTCTGAAAAAGGGCATATAAATCCTCAAGAAAGTCATGGGCGTTCAAAGAAGGTCAAGGAAGGAAGAAGAATATACCGACAAAAATGAAATATTATGATAGGATTCTAAAAATTGTAATACTTTTTACTGGTTCTATTACCCTCAAATTTTTTCACAATAATTCAATGATATTTATAATACAAATTTACAAGAAAATATAGTGTCAAAAGCAAAAGTCAAGTGGACAGCTTGATGTTGTAGATTCCAATACAACTAGATCGGCTCTAATTTTTAGGATTCCTTAGTGAATCTGAATATTTTATAAGGCCACGAAATAGTATTTCCTAGTTCTTGAGAAGCCTTCTTTGCTATAAAACATGATCATGATCTGACATATTTGCCTCCAAGTTAACGCCTATCAAGTTGAGTAACGATGCTAGTCCAACATAGTTATGTCAGGCCGTGCAAGGTTAACTGTTTTAGAAAAAACAACTGGTTGTATTTTTGAAGGGGTAAATTCTACTTGGTTCTTGTTACCCCTCGGCAGAATTTCATCTGTCATTTTTACATTTAATAACTTTCTGCTGTCTGTGGATAATCATATGGGGAGTTGATATTTGACCGCTCAAGGCGAATTAAGACAAAAGCGATCTACTTGCATAAATACATTTCTAAGCAGAGCAATAAAATAATAGGGTAAGTTTCGTTATTAATGACAATGACAAGTGGCTAATACGTATATTTCAAAAGAAGCTATGCTTTTGCGAGATTTTTATATTAATATCACTTTTAACGAAGATGCAGCCGTGGCTTTTTTGCAAACGCACAATTTACTCATGCAGAATGACGAAAATAACATCGGTGATAGGTGTAGTGCGGAAATGTAACGAAAAATGAAACGCGATCGTGGAGGAACGCCTCGTCCAGTCTTACGTTGTTCTAGAAAAGGTTTTCAAACAACAAAATCGATTAGAAGCGGAAATGGTTTCTTTTATTATACGGATTTGAACGAAGTTACATTGTAATTTAAGCTTAGGTTATATTTTGAAATTGTTGTTGTTCGTACACGACATTTCGAGTACAACATATGAAAACTGACTGGAAGGTCGTCATATATCATAAGTGATTGGTGTAACATAGGCACGAAGTGTGCACCTCAATTGTGTCAGTCAATCGCAGAGGATAATTAATCTTACAAGGTGATCAACAACCTGAATCTGAAGATAGCGATGCACTGGTGCAGAATAATCGAAAACATGGTAGACGAATAAATGGACCATGGGTTTTTGGTTTGAAAACAAAACGAGAAGTACGATACCTGATTACATTTTGTCTCAGTTTTGGAGTTCAGTTAACTTAATTTCGCTTAGAAATCATCATTTGTTTTTATATTATCCTGCTTTTTTTGTTTCTAGCCACCATATTGAGCCACCATGTTTTTTTCAACAGGGCCACGTTACATTTGAAAGTTTACGTTATAACGAAGAAATTGACACCATTGAATATTTTTTCGTTAATTCTATTCCACGGTATTGGGGGTGGCGTCGTTGACGCGAAACGTCCCATATATGTATATATATATATATATATATATATATATATATATATATATATGTATATATATATATATATATATATATATATATATATATATAAAATAGATATGTATATATATATATATATATATATATATATATATATATATATATATATATGTATATATATATATATATATATATATATATATATATATATATATATATATATATATATATATATATATATATATATACAGGGTTACAGGGAAAGTCGTCCTAGATAATTAAGGACGTTATAGTTAAGGTCGTTTCTGACCGATTTGATTCTATGACATGATGTCCTAAACTTAACCGTTTTCGAGATATTGAAGTTTAAAAAATTTTCTAAAAAAAAAACATGTTTTTTTGCTTTTATATCGATTTTTTTTTATTAGAGGTTCTCGAGTGCGATTTTTTGGTTATTTTTTAGTTAGTCTGTATGTCAAGTATCAAAAATCATCAAAAAATTTGAACTAGTTACTAACAGTTTCAAATGGCGGCTTGTTAATATTTCTAAATTACGAATTTTTACCAAGTGTCTCCTACTTTAAATCAATAAAGAAAAAAAAAAATGTATGGAAGTTATTCTGCAAATTATTTTAAAAACTTTTATGTCTTTTTAGCTATCTAAAACGGTATAATATCTACTGGATCTATTGAAAATTCTAAGAAAATGAGATTTTAATAGGCCCAAATGTAGAGTAACATAATAATGAATTTAAATACTACCAATTACCGGTTTACTACCTGCACCTTCAAACAACAAAAAGGGTTGGGTAAGCATTTTTTCCGGTCGGGGTACTCTCTGTGCGAGTGACATTTTCTGTTCACTAAACATTATTGAATGATTTTTAGTCTGCTCATGCGATTCGTCCGTGGTAGATGTGCTATACCGTGCTTTTCAAAAATATCTGTGTTTCATCTTCTGACTGTGTGAATTGGCTCGTAACTGGATTTTGATCTCTGCTTGTAAATATGGCAACGTATACCAACGAGGAATATGCTGACATCCTAATGTGTTACGGATTTTGCGAAGGAGTGTCGTCGCGTGCACGTGATGAATACATACTGCGATATCCTACTCGTCGTGTACCTGATGTTAGCGTATTTGATGGAACTTATCGAAGACTACGAGAAACTGGTTCCGTACAAAGACGGCGGACTGGCATGGGACGACCAGGTATCTTTGACGAAGACGAAGAAAACGAAATACGACGTCTCTTTGAGGTGGACCCAATCACATCTACAAATGTTGTAGCACAACAACTTGGTATTTTGCAGTGGAAGGTATGGTTTGTAATGCATACTATTGGGCAACACCCTTACCACTATACGCCCGTGCAAGTCATTGAAGAAGGGGATCCGTTGCGACGATTAGAATTCTGCAGATTTATGCTCAATACCGATGTCGAAGATGCATCTTTTTTTAAGAAAATACTATGAACTGACGAGTCGAAATTCGACAAAGACGGTCTTAAAAACTACCACAATGCACACTATTGGGCTTCTAAAGAGGAAGGCAACCCAAATAAAAAAAAGGACGAAAGGTTCACAAACAAGATTCAGCTTAAATGTGTGGATGGGTATAATTTCAAATTATTTGGTTGGGCCATTCTTCCTGCCAGATAATTTGAATGGCGAGGAATACGACAATTTTTTGCGGAACGATTTACCTAATTTGATGGAAGACCTACCTATTGGTTTGAGACAAAACATGTACTTTCAACACGATGGCTGTCCAGCTCACTACAGAGGAAGTGTTCGTGCATGGCTCAATGACAATTATCCCAACAAATGGATTGGAAGAGGCGGACCCATACCTTGGCCGACGAGAAGCCCAGACCTAACACCGTTGGATTTTTATGTGTGGGGTCACATGAAAAGTCTCGTATACGACCAGATGACTCCTATCGAAAACGTGGATGTCCTAAGACAAAAAATAATTGATGCGGCTGACGAAATGAGGCGGCACCTCACAACCAGCGTTATGAAAAGTAATTTAAGAAAAATAATGAGAATTTGTGTTAGAAATAGGGGCGACCATATAGAACATGAATTATAATTAATAAAAAATATTAAATTGCAAGGTTTTTTGTTTTATTTGTGTATTTTTCGTATTTTCACCTAGAACTAAAAATTTACCTTTTGCTACCCGAGCCCGCTTTAGGTGTCATTCTGTGTACAGTTTTCCTATTAAACTCCTAGTATTATACCTTTTTTGATAGCTAAAAAGACGTAAAAGTTTTTAAAATAATTTGCAGAATAACTTCCATACATTTTTTTTTCTCTTTATTGATTTAAAGTAGGAAACACTTGTTAAAATTCGTAATTTAGAAACATTAACAAGCCGCCATTTGAAACTGTTAGTAACTAGTTCAAATTTTTTTGATGATTTTTGATAGTTGACATACAGACTAACTAAAAATAACGAAAAAATCGCACTCGAGAACCTCTAATAAAAAAAAAATCGATGTAAAAGCAAAAAAAAAACATGTTTTTTTTAGAAAATCTTTAAACTTTAATATCTCGAAAACGGTTAAGTTTAGGACATCAAGTCATAGAATCAAATCGGTCAGAAACGACCTAAAGTATAACGTCCTTAATTATCTAGGACGACTTTCCCTGTAACCCTATATATATATATATATATATATATATATATATATATATATATATATATATATATATATATATATATATATATATATATATGACAATAGACTGCCACAAATTCTACATAGGACAAATAAACAGAAGAATCTCCACCTGGATCCAAGAACATAAAATAAGTACCAGAAACAAACAAACAAATTCAGCTCGTTTTCAGTACCATCATGATACTGGTCACAATAACAATTTTGAGGGATTTGGACAAATAGCCTTGATTTCACATTGTAAAACACGCGTAGTCGGAGAAGCCTTAGAAATCGAAAAGAATGGACAGCTAAATAAACGGGATGATGCACTGAATATCTCCACTACATGGAAGGGTCTACTAGCTAAAGCAAGGAATAATCAAAACATCAAGAAGGCAACAGTCAGCATAGCGCCGGAACCCGTAATTACCACTGATACTGGTAACCGCCCGGCAAATACAACGTCTACCTATGTGTAGGTGTGTATAATTATTATTTGTGGAGAAATCGTCTCTTGGAATTAGACACTGTCAAATTAGAGTGACTTTTCGATGTTGCGCCACGATTGCACGAGGCATCTTAAGGGAGCTTTATTTTTCGTGATATTAAAGAGTAAAGATCTCTGAAGGTGCCTTACCTAATCAGTCGGAACGTCTCTCAAAATTATTGAATTGTTCTAATTTCAAAGTATAAAGGTCCCTGAAGATGTCTCCTGCAATCGTAGCAATAACGTCCTAAATACGCTCCAGTTTGATATGGTCTAATCCCAAGTATCACGATTCCTTATCTAACTATAGCCGTGAAAGCTTCCATGTTATAATTGTCTGGACCCTGATATTTCATGTTTTATTTTAGGCTCATTTTTAAAATGCCTTCTCTTGTGACATTTACAATATCGACTATAATACTATTCAAGACAAAAGTATTCATTGTAACTACATCGTGTCTAAATTCTACACATTTTTGGTGGATGTGATTGGTGGCGGCTCTATACTAAAATAATAGTCGAACTATCGGAAAAATAGTTTCAATGATTTTATGATGTAGTAACAATTATTTACTACTACTGGACTGACAATATTTTTATTTGTAGTAGTAGATACAAATTATTATATACGTGGACCTCACATTGTGGATATTGCAAAAATCAAATCTAGTACATCGTGACACAAACAAGGTGGCGCTCTTCCATTTGTAATGCTAAAACTCTATTATCAGCGGATTGTAACTCAAACCATCAACTGCTCATCACAGAGCTATCATGTTGACTTAAGAATATTAAAAAAAAATAAGCTCCCACAAGTTATTAATCCAACAGATTTTAACGTTACAATTTTAAAACAATTGCATGATGAATGTCTTTATGCAGACATAACGAATGTGAATGAGCTTTGGAATAATTTGAAAATAACTACTTTGATAAAACAAAATAATCAACACAAACCAATAAAAAACAACCGTGGATCGCAAGAGAAACATAACATAAGAAGAACACTTTCTTTAATAGATTTCGAACAGGCGTTTGATAGTATCAAGTATTTTTGTATATATAATAGCACAGGTGTAATTAAGATGGAAAGCATATATTCTCAAGAGTAGAGGATCGAGTCATTAGACAGGGATGTATTCTATCCTCGATATTATGTAATATCTACAGTGAATACTTTCTCTCAATGTGATGTAGTTGAGTCATTTGTCTATCTAGAAGCAGTAATGCAGGAAAAGCGCGGTATTGAACATGAGATCAGACGCCGTATTCAACTTGGTGGAACTATAATGTGAAAATTGTCAAACAACTGGAAGGACAGGAATATTACGAAACCAACCAAAATTGTATACTTAATGTTCGGATATGCTCCTGAACCATGGGTTATTCGCCAGCAGATCAAAATGATGCTGGCGTAGAATACTTCGAATACCTTGGACCAATGCGAAGAAATCACGACGTTAGATGAACAAAAAGAAGATGTATATATATATATATATATATATATATATATATATATATATATATATATATATATATATAATATATATAGATATACACACACTACCGTCAGAAAATATTTGCCAACCTAGTTATTTCAGTCCCAAGACAACAAAAACTCAGATAATATATATATTTTTTTAATTCTAATAAATTATTATTATTTTTTTTCACATTATTTACAGTCTAGAATATCAGAAAAAGATTTTCCAGGATTTTTCTCATCTATGTGACCTCCTTTATTTTTAATTACTGCTTTACACAGTTTCCCCATTCTGTTCAGTAGTTCCTTCAGAGTTTATTTTAATCCACGGTTATTTTAACCCATTTTGCTTGTAAAATTGATTGAGTTTTCGAACATACCCGTCCAAATGGTCCCACAGTAATTCGATGGGGTTCAAGTCGGGTGATTGTAGTGGCCAAGTCAACACTTCCAGGACGTCATCGGATTTTCATTGGTCCAAAAGTTCTCTAATTTGTTTAGCGGAATGTTTAGGGTCGTCGTCATGCTGAAAAATAAATTTCCCCTCAAAAATATCTCTTTCAGAAGGAAGCATTTGAGTTAGCAAAATTTCTTGACACTGTTCTGTTCGCATGATTCCTTCTATCCTTTTTCCAACTTTACCATTACCAACACATTACTGAACTTTCACCATATTTTACTGTAGGCAACTGAGATGCTTCCAACATCCTCTCTCCAGCTAACCGCCGCACGTAAACTCGTCGATTTGAACCGAAAATTTCGGATTTTAATTGGTCGCTCCAAAGGACGGAATTCCATTGTTCTGGTATCCAATTTTCATGTTCTCGGGCCCATTCTAATCGTTTACGATTATTCACTTGCCTAAGAAGGGGTTTCCACACTGCAACTCTCCCGTGTAATCCACATTTTAACTAACCTGTTCTTCACGGTTGTCGTGCTGATGGGGATGGGCCGCTCCAGGTTTACTTGAGCCGTGATTTCTGGAGTGGTTAGGCGGCGATTACATTTGGTGGACATTGTTATAGCTCTGTCTTCAGCGGGAGTCGTTTTTCGACGCCTTCCTGAACGTTTTTGGTTAGAATTCCATGTCCCGCAGAAATTTTTTTTACGTTGTAGTATACCGTTCTCGTTGGCATCCGCATATCACTCGCGATTTATCGACTCGAGTGACCATTTTGATGTCTCGCAATTATCAGAGCCCGATTTTCAACGGAAACTTCTTTCGTTTTCGGCATTTTCACAAAACATTTGAACCTGTATCAATGACAAAGTACTGTTTGCAAATGGTTAATTTCCAGAAGGGCAATGGTATTTATAGCATAGTTTTTATCATAGAATGTCACTAGGAATTTCCATAATCCCTAGAAACTTGAAATGAGTTCTTACTTCAACTGGAATTCTCAGAAATCGCCTCAAAACGATTACCATGCAAAACTTGGAAATTTGTTCTAATTGGTTTTTAATTTGGGATTTCACCAAAAAAGCTTATCTAAACAATTTTATGAAGGATACGTGTTAAGAACAATTAAATTTATCTAATATAATAAAAGGGTTTAATTAGGTATTAAATTTTGGCAGTTACATTGAAATTTCTAGTCGGGTAAATACTTTCTGACTTTCTGAAATATATATATATATATATATATATATATATATATATATATATATATATATATATATATATATATATATAATTTATATATATATATATATATATATATATTTATATATATATATATATATATATATATATATATATATATATATATATATATATTTTATATATATATATATATATATATATATATATATATATAATATATATAATATATATATATATATATATATATATATATATATATATATATATATATATATATATATATATATATATATATATATATATATATATATATAAATATATTTAGAAATTCGTAGGCTACTCTCAGAAAATTTAATTTAATGCGTTGTTTTAATAAAAATAAATTTATCATAAGATTTCTTGTAACATTTTTTATTATAACCAGATGTAAGGTTTCTTACAAATAGTTGTGAAAGTTCAAGCATGTAGTTTTCTGGGTCAAAATAAAAAATATAAAGATACTTACAGCGAGACCACCTTTCTTCTGTTGGTTGTTGAGTAGTCCTTATCTCTTCAGACAGTCTGCATTTTCGAAAGTATGGCTAAAATGTGAAATTATTGAGGTACATTGCCGTTATCTTAACAACATATTTTACATTCAAATTATATATAAAAATTGTTCTTGCAATTATAGTAGATTTTCTAACAAAATATTTATTATACACACCTGGGGTGAAAAGTCTAGATACTTTCCAAGAAATGGCAGCACAAACAAAAAAACGCATATGATTTTCAGTTAGTGTCAACTTTCGTGTAAAATTTTCATGATATTTTGTCTACTAGTTTGCTAGTTACAGCTGTTTGAATGACGTAACTTTCGATTTTTGCAAAATGATGGAACAAAAGGAATTTCGTGGTTGATTAGCATTTTTTTGTGCTGAGAAAAAATACAACCAGAACTCAAGAATGGGTTATGGTACATCTGTTTCGTCGAAAGCAACTATGTCGATGGTATAGTGAACTTAAATACGATTGTACAAGCACCGATGATACACAACGTTCCGGATGTCCAAGTGAGGCAGTCACTCCAATTGTTGAGAATGACTGCAAAGTGAAAGTAAGAGAGATCACTGACATCGTACAAATATCAATAGAAAGCGTGAGGCATATGAAAAAGCTATGTGCCTGATGAATGCCGCGCACTCTTAAGATTTATCAAAAATAGAAACATGTCGAAGTTTCAGAAAGCTGTTTGGCATTGTTTCGGCGCATCGATTCGTAACAATGGATGAAACATGGATCCACCACTATACGCTTGGGTCTAACAGGCAGTCCGCAGAGTAGGTGGAACTACATGAAAGCCGATCAAAGCGTTTAAAAACACAGATATAACCTGGGAAGGTTTTGGCAATTATTTTTTGGGATGCGCATGAAATGAAACTGATCGACTCTCTTGAGAAGGAAGCGAACAATCACTGGAGACGTAAAGTAAATCCCAAGATATAAGATCCTGCCTTTTTGCTTTTTTAATGGGGCATGGTTGCCAGGTATTACGATAAACGTATTTTTATTTTATCTGCTTTGTATACCGCCCTCACTTGCACCTCCAATCATATTTGATCTATTTTTAGTGTTCCGTACGGAACACTTATAAGATCACTTCGGTGTCTGTCTGTCTGTCTGTCTGTCTGTCACACCCGATTTTCTCCGAAACTATTTGACATAGAAAGGTGAAATTTGGTAATAATATAGGAATTGATGGCCTCATCAGAGCCATGTAGTTTTGAGAATTAAATTTTGACTTAAAGGGTTAGTTTTGGGGGGTGAAGTCGGAAGTGAAAAAAAAATTTTTTTTTACTAGGTCATCGAGTGTGGTGTCAAATGAAAGCTTGTGAAAACACGAGTAAAAAATATATATATATAATATTATACTTGCGCGCACTTTTCTTTGTATTATTTTTAAAAATTCGAGAAAAATCGCTGTCCCGGACCTTATCTCGAAAAGTACTTATCAAAAAATTTCGAAAAAATTCTGGAATATTCTCCCACGGGTGTAGATTGAACGAAAAATTATCACGAGTGCATTACCTTTAATAATTTATATGGTATATAAAAAAACAAAAATTTCAAGGTCATCAGATTTCAGTAAAGATTGGAAACAAACTTTGTTGAAAACTCATTTGGGGTGTGTTTTGTGAAGTCACTGATCATTTTATACCACCGTAACATAAATTTTGACTTAAGGGGTTCGTTTTGAGGGGGTGAAATCGGAAGTGAAAAAAAATTTTTTTTACTAGGTCATCGAGTGTGGTGTCAAATGAAAGCTTGTGAAAACACGAGTAAAAAATATATATATAATGTAATACTTGCGCACACTTTTCTTCGTATTACTTTCAAAAAATCGCTGTCCCCTACCTTATCTCGAAAAGTACTGATCAAAAATTTTGAAAAAATTCTGGAATATTCTGCACGGGGTATAGATTGAACGAAAATTATCACGAGTGCATTACCTTTAATAATTTATTTGGTATACAAAAAAAACAAAATTTCAAGGTCACCAGTTTTCAGTAAAGATTGGAAACAAACTTTGTTGAAAACTTGTTTGGGGTGTGTTTTGTGAAGTCACTGATCATTTTATAACACCCTAACAAAAATTTTTATTTTAAAAAACAATCAACGTACGGAACACTAATTGTGCAAGTTCAACTTGCACTTGACCGGTTTTTTACCTATATATTTACTACCTGGCAACCCGATTTGGAGCCCTTTAAGTATTTGATAATATAGGCCTAATGAACACATTAAGATTCGAAAGATACTTTTTATTATTTTTATTTTTAGTTTCATTTACAACTTACAACGTAACGGTCCTATTTTAATTAGGCGGCGTCCGTGGGAAAATTGCAATAGTGGCTATCGCAAGAGAAAACATTTATCACTTGACGCTAAACAAATAGTGAAAAATGTTTACGACAGTTTGGTAAAAAGAAATTTGAATAAACAAAGTGCTTTGCAAGAAACCAGTGAACTAACAAAAACCCCAATTTCTAGGATTAAGGGTATTGTAGGAAAACCATCACTCAGGAACAGGAAAAAACGGGGAGATTTTCAAATGCATCATGTAGACGATTGTGAAAAAGACGGCATCAGGAGAAAAATATACTCTATGTATGAAAAGCAGTTGGTTCCAACACTAGACAAAATAAAATTAAGACTGGTGCAGGACGGGACCAATATATATTGTGCTCGATCAACCCTTCACAAAATTCTCTTAAGAATGGGATTCACGTTCCGAAAAATCAACAAAAGGCAAGTAGTGATGGAGTCACAAAGTTTACGAATCTTGCGACATACTTATTTACAAGAAATTAAAAGTATCGATCAGAGAATTGGCCAATAATTTACCTTGACGAAACATGTTTCGATACCCATGCCGCTATGCAAAAAGGGCAGGTTGACAGCAGTACAAAATGTCAGACGAACGCACCTTCAAATAAAGGTAATCGAATAACTATTTTGCATGCTGGATCTGAAAAGGGCTGGGTTTCAAATTGTCTACTATTATCTGCAAAAAACATAAAAGATTCTAGTTTGGATTATCACGAAGAACCGCAGAACTTTTTGAAAATTGGTTTCAAAATTCCCTTTTGCCAAATGTTCCCTAACAGAGTGTTATAATTATCGACAATACAAGTAGGCATAGTCATCTACTAAATAAGGTTCCTAATGCAGCCAATACCAAATTGGAAATACAGGAGTATATGTTAGAAAATGACATTTATTTTGACTTCAGTTATAAAAAAAGGTGATCTTTTGGAAGTTTTGAAAGATTATAAATTGAAAAAGAAATATCTTTGTGATCGTATGGCTGGGAAAATGGGACACACTGTTTTGCTGCTTCCTCCGTATTATTGTGGGTTTAATTCAATTGAACATATTTGGCATTAAGTTAAATCAAAAATAAAGGCACAAAATGTTACTCCTACTTTAAGCGTATCATTGGTTGAATTAGTAAAAAAAGTTATAAAGTTGTTAAGGTTGCAGATTCATATATTTATGTAAATAATATAAAACCACTGATAATTACCTCAGCTGATGACAGTGATAGTGAAACCGAATTAGGCTTAAGTTAAAATATATTTTTATTTATACAATAAACCCCATTCATTTAAACTGTATATTTGTACTTATCTATTTGTTTTTACATGCATTTATAAATAAACATCTCCAAAAACACTTATAATTTTCTTTGATTGTGTTAGCCGATACTTGTTGGAAATTCATGATAAAATTATATAAAAACAACACTATGTTTTAATTTCCAATATATTTAAAGTCACTTGACAATTGTTTCACCATACAATGGCTTCTGAAGAAGCCATTGTATGGTGAAACAATTGTCAAGTGACTTTAAATATATTGGAAATTAAAACATAGTGTTGTTTTTATATAACTTATAATTTTATTTATTTGCATTAATGAAAAAAACTCTTAAGTCCATCTCTGCAAACTATCATAAAAAAAAAAGGTCAGAATCTTTATATTACCCACCTAAAACAGCAAACATCAGGATCTTATATTTTGGGTCAGGCTATACTTTGGTTTATTGGACCATTTGAATGGTAAAATCATGAAAAAGGGGCCTAATTTTGCGAAAAAAAAAGTACACAACTTCACTGCTTCCTCATCCTCCGTATTCGCCCGATCTGGCACTCTGTGATTATCATCCTTAGAAGAAAAGGGATTTGGCTCAAATGAAGAAGTCGAATGGGAACCTGAGGCTTATTTCAGAGAGATCCACAAATCATACTATACGAAAGGTATTCAAATGTTGGAAGAGCACCGGAATAAGTGTATCGCGCTTGAAAGGAACTGTTGAAGCATAAGATCGATTTTTCCAGATTGTTATAATAAGTTTTCATGGACTACTCAAAAAAAAATATTTAAAGTACATGACTTTTTCAGGTCATCTCTCATAATGTATTAATTCAGGACTTCTCAAGGTTTTTTAAGTGAAACTCAACTCTGGATTCATTGCCTTCTAATCTGTAATTTGTAATAACCACGAAAATACTTCCATCAATAAAAGGCCAGACATTCAATATTTGCTCGTGACTGTAGTGTAATCTAAAAGTCTCTGCATTGCCAGCTTATTATCTGGACAGCAGCTACTGGAAATATTTCATATTTTTTTTCGCATTTATTATAGAGACACTAATTATTTTGAAGAATATTTTCAACTCTAAACTTAATATATCATCACTGCAATGTTTATATTATGCCAAGAGTGATAAAAGTGGAAGTATTTTGGTATTCATCAGGTACCTTATAAAAATTGTATCATGTGCTGATGTATTTTAGAAGTGTTAATACAATAATGAAACCTAATTTTACAAATTGGAGAATAGTGTTAAAAAATCTCAATCTCCTTAAACTTACCTCAGGTTTAGTGTCAACCATCCCAGAAGTCTGAGGGCTAGAACCGGTTGCACCCCTATTTTCAAGACTTTGCGGTGGAGCTCTCCGCGGTGGAGGCAAGTAAACCTGTTAACAAGAAAAAACTTCTAAAAATAACAGTAAAAAATATAATTAACTAGGAGCTATTATAGAAAATTCTTTAAAATGACAACAGTAACCGTCGCACTGATAAAGTTCGTATAAGTAAATTGCTTTTGGTGAGATGAAGCTATTTACACTACAGATACTAACAAGTTTAAGTTCTCCAGCGGCAGTAAGAGAAACGCACACCTTGAGAGCGGTGTGATTTGTGATCTAATGTGTTATTATATTAAGCAAATAAAATTGAACGGTAGAAATTAACTCCTCGTTAGTACAAAATTCATTTTTAGAAAAAATTTAGTCGTCGTTCTGAATGTTTATTATTTTTAACTTACTTCAGCGTTAGTGTCAAGAATCCTAGAAGTTTGAGTGCTAGGACCAGCGGTACGCCAATTTTGACGAATATGCGGTTGCCCTCTCCTCCGTCTAGCCCTGGAAGACTGTTAACAAGAAACAATAAAAATCAGGTAATTAATAAATTTCTAAAAATATAATTAGCTAGAAGTTATTACCGAAAATCCTTTAAAATGATAGCAGTTAACGTCACACTGATAAGGTTGAGCCTTTGTGTTCCGTACATAACAATTATAAGATCACTTCGGTGTCTATCTGTCCGTCAGTCGCACCCGGTTTTTTCCGAAATTAATTGACCTAGAAACTTGAAATTTGATACTAATATAGGAATTGATGACCTTATTAGAACCGTATAGTTTTGAAGGTTAAATTTTGACTTAAGGGGTGAAATTGGAAATAAAAAAAAAATGATCAGGTCATCGAGTGGGGTGTCAAATGAAAGCTTGTCAAAATACGAGTTCAAAAATATATATTATACTTGCTCACACTTTTCTTTGTATTATCTTTAAAAAACCGCTTTCCCTCCCCTTATCTCGAAAAGTACTGATCAAGAAATTTTGCAAAAATTCTGGAATATTCTTCACAGGGTGAAGATAGAACGAAAGTTATTACGAGTACATTATCTCTAATAATTTATCTAGTACATAAAAAAAAACAAAAATTTGAAGGTCATCAGTTTTCGACAAATAATGGAAAACAACTTTGTTGAAAACTCATTTGGGGTGTGTTTGGTCAAGTCATTGATCATTTTATATCTCCGTAACAAAAATTTTTGTTCTAAAAGCAGTCGACGTACGGAACAATAATTGCGCAAGTCCAACTTGCACTTAACTGGTTATTTTAAATAAGTAAATTGCTTTTCGTTCAACTGTCATAAGATAAAGCTATTCATATTTCAGATAATAACAAGTTTGAGTTTCCCAGCGGCAATAAAGGAAATGCACCACTGGAGAACGGTATGATTCGTGAGTTAGTACGTTGTTAAATTTAGCAAATAAGATTTAACAACTGGAATTTAACTTCTAATTAGTACAAAATTTTCTTTTAGAAAAATTTTGGTCGTCGTCCTGAATGTATTTTTTTTATTGTTTACCTCCGCGCCTGAGTAGGATTTTACCCTTTTTTTAGTGTTCCGTACGGAACACTTATAAGATGACTTCGGTGTCTGTCTGTCTGTCAGACCCGATTTTCTCCGAAACTGTTTGTCATAGAAAGTTGAAATTTGGTAATAATATAGGAATTGATGGCCTCATCAGAGCCGTGTAGCTCTGAAAGTTAAATTTTAACTTAAGGGGTTAGTTTTAGGGGGTGAAATCGGAAGTGAAAAACAAACATTTTTACTAGGTCATCGAGTGTGGTGTCAAATGAAAGCTTGTGAAAACACGAGTAATATACATTTCGAGATAAGGTGGAGAGACAGCGATTTTTAAAAATAATACAAGTAAAAGTGTGCGCAAGTATTACATTACATATATATATATATATATATATATATATATATATATATATATATATATATATATATATATATGTATATATATATATATATATATATATATATATATATATATATATATATATATATATATATATATATATATAATGTAATACTTGCGCACACTTTTACTTGTATTATTTTTAAAAAATCGCTGTCCCTCCACCTTATCTCGTAAAGTACTGATCAAAAAATTTTGAAAAAAAATTCTGGAAAATTCTCCACGGGGTCTAAAATGGACGAAAATTATCACGAGTGCTTTAACTTTAATAATTTATCTGGTATATATATATATATATATATATATATATATATATATATATATATATATATATATAAAATTCAAGGTCATCAGTTTTCAGTAAAGAAAACAAACTTTGTTTAAAACTCATTTGGGGTGTGTTTTATGAAGTCACTGATCATTTTATACCACCGTAACAAAATTTTTATTTTAAAAGCAATCAACGTACGGAACACTAATTGTGAAAGTTCAACTTGCAACTTGACTGGTTATTATATCTTATAGGATATCAGCGAGGATGTCGGAATACCCGTCAGCGTTGTCAAGTGCCGAAACATATATTTTTGTATTTCATAGTACCAGACAACGTGGTAGTGCTGCCACGGACGTTATTGCATTTCCGCAAACAACTACTACCTATGTACGTGACCAGGCTAAATATACTTAAATAAATTAATAAATAAAGTATATCGACCTGCCGGGATTGGCACCCGAGACCTTCTACATTGCAACCAAGTTACTACGTCACGAAGTCACGAGCCGCCATATGTATGGTATGGTATGGCCGTATATTAAAATAATGTGCGTTTTGTTAGTTGTTATTTGTTCTTTCGACTACTTCTTCATTGCGCAGTTGCGCATTGGTATCTTTTTATATAAAAGTTATCATGTGATGGTGTAATATAGATAATATAATGATAAAGACTAATTCTCGTAAACTTACCCCAACTTTATTGTTAGACATCCTCGGCATTGTGGCAGGTGACCCAGTTGCATCTGTGTTTCGTTGGAACTGTGTATACATGCTTCTCGGAGTCTCACACTAAAGAATACAATTTATTTTTGTTTGGTGAAATATTAATAAAAAAAAACAGAAATTTACGTTATTTATTTAATCAAAAATAATAGTTATTGAATAAAAAACACTAATCCTCTCTTTTAAAATCACATGAAACAAAACTCTCTGCCAACGTACGTCATTACAAAGTATAAAACAAAGTTTCTGGAGGCATCTGTCCGTCTGTGCACAATTTTCTCAGTAACTACTAAACAAATTTGATTCGAGATTTCACAAGGAAGGTTAGGTGTAGAAACTTCGCCGCACAAACTGATTCTAAAAGTAGGGACTCCTATAATATTGCTGCGCAATTTAAATCCACCAAAATTGTGTAACGGCATTGGATTACAAATAAAGGCTATATTATATATATATATATATATATATATATATATATATATATATATATATATATATATATATATATATATATATATATGTATATATGTATATATGTATGTAAATCCGCCGTTAGGTTCTTCCGACCATAAACTGCTTTCGACATCGAGTATCCTGCCAATCAGTGACAGAGAGGCGCCTAGGCCGCGCAAGATTTGGCACTACAAATCTGCTAAATGGGAAGATCTCATGGAATACTTTCGAACTTTCCCTTGGATGGACATTTGTTTTCGATCCGATAACCCATCTGACTGCGCCAGGGAGGTCTCCGATGTTATTTTGGCTGGTATGGAAGCTTACATCCCTTTTTCGAAGAAATGCTCCTCCAACGGCAAGCCTTGGTTCGACCGAAAATGCAAAGAAGCTGTTGCTTCTAAACATATTGCCTACCGACAATGGCGTGAAAATCCTAACACCGTAAATCGAAACATCTTTGTTCATGCCCGGAACAGATGCAAGGGAATTATCGACGAAACCGAGGAGGCACACAATCAACGAATTAGAAACAAACTTCTTGCTTGTCCCAACAATTCCAGGTCCTTTTGGGCAGTCGCTAAGGCAGTTAGTCAAAATTTTACCAAATCCACCATACCACCACTCACACGGCCAGATAATTCCATTGCAACCACACCTGTTGAGAGAGCGAACTTGTTGGCTGAACTCTTTGCTTCACATTCTACTGTCGATTTCCAAGGAAAAACACCACCTACTATTCCCATATTGCAGTCAAGGATGCCCGATGTTGTCTTCAGACAGCGCATCATAAAGCGTATTTTAATGAAGCTAGACACCAAGAAGGCTTCTGGCGCTGACGGAATACCTGCCATAGTTCTCAAAAACTGTGCATGGGAACTAACACCAGTTTTCTGTAGACTTTTTAACCTATCCTACAGAAAGGGAATATTTCCGTCCTGCTGGAAATGTGCCACGGTTCAGCCGATACCTAAAAAAGGTAAGAAGACCTTGCCAAATAACTATCGACCAGTTGCACTGCTTTCAATAATATCGAAAATCATGGAAAAGGTTATCAATGAGCATCTTCTAAAATATCTTGAACGATTCAATATTATTAGCGATCACCAATATGGTTTTCGTAAACATAGATCAACAGGAGATCTTCTGACTTATGTAACACATGTTTGGAACAACGCAATTGAACACTTTGGAGAATCTCGAGCGGTTGCTCTTGACATATCCAAGGCATTTGACCGTGTTTGGCATGATGGACTGTTTGCTAAGTTGCGCTCTTATGGTATGTCTGAAAGGTTCTGTTTGTGGCTCTCATGTTTCCTCAGAGAGCGTTCTTTACGAGTGGCGGTCGACGGATTTCTTTCTAACATCCTCACTATCAACGCCGGTGTGCCCCAGGGCTCCATACTGTCTCCTACTCTCTTTCTCATTTACATTAACGATCTGCTGGAAAAGACCGGGAATCCAATCTATAGCTTTGCAGATGACAGTACGCTTGTCTCTTCATTCACCTTGAACGCTCGGACATCGGCTGCTCAGGCGAATATCCGCAGACAGCAGGAGGTCGTTCAACTTAACAAAGACCTGGAAGAAATTCTATCTTGGGGTGACAGTAACCAAGTGGAATTTAACGCTACAAAAACCCAAGCGGCAGTTTTTTCTAAAAAAGTTAACGTTGCTGAACCCGACATAGTTATGTCGGGGCACTCCATTCCCCTAGCATCGTCGCTCAATTTGTTGGGCGTTAGTTTAGGAGAAAATATGTCTTGGCATGAACATGTTGCAGGCATAGCAAGGAGAGCTTCTCAAAAGTTGGGAATATTATTTAGAACCTGAAAGCTTTACACCCCACAACAACTGTTAATTCTTTACAAAGCCCAAATTCGACCAACTATGGAATACTGCTCTCACGTTTGGGGCTCCGCTCCCAAACATACACTGCATTTGTTGGATTCTGTTCAGAGAAGAGCAGTCCGTCTGATTGGGGACCCGGAATTGACCGGCGGCCTTGATTCGCTGGAACATCGCGACTTGAGTCTGTTCTACAAGTATTTTCATGGAAAGTGTTCGAAGGATGTAGCTCGCTTAATTCTTCCCAAAGCGGTGCATGTTAGAAATACACGTCGCGCTGGTGCTTCGCATCCGTATGAGGTTCAGCCGTTACTCCGCGTACAATGCTTTTCAAGCAATCTTTTATATGGAGAACGTCATCCCTTTGGAATAATTTGCCCAGCGCTGTGTTTCCCACCGAGTACAATCTACAGCGATTCAAGAACAACGTGAATCGCTTTTTCCGCACTCGTGCCGCTCCTGGAGCGCTTTAGGGACTTCCCTGCAGCACGTGTGCTAGACCAATAAAAAAAAAAAAAAAAAAATATATATATATATATAGCAATACTTGCGCACACTTCTCTTTGTATTATTTTTCAAAAATCGCTGTTCCTCCCCTTATTTCGAAAAGTACGGATCAAAAAATTTTGAAAACATTCTGTAATATTCTCTACAGGGTGTAAAATGAATGAAAATTATCACGACTGCATTACTTTTAATAATTTATCTGGTATATAAAAAAAACAAAAATTTCAATGTCATCAGTTTTCAACAAAGATCGGAAACAAACTTTGTTGAAAACTCATTTAGGGTGTTTTGTGAAGTCATTTTATACCTCCGTAACAAAAATTTTTACTTCAAAAGCAATCAACGTACGGAACACTAATTGCGCAAGTTCGACTTGCCCTTGGCCGGTTATATTTTGATTATATAAACAAAGTAAATTTCTAATTTTTTAAATTAATATTTTACCATAAGTGGCTTGTGTTCTTTAGTGTGAGATAGTCAAATCTAGTGTTTATTTTAGAACTGCATTTTTACAAGGACAGTACTGGGTAAATCAATTTATCAATTTTTATTATATTTGTATAATACTAGTATCCTTTTATAAAAAGAATATTCTGTGATGGTGTAATGCAGAACGTATAACAGATCGATAAAAACCAAATTTTAGAAACGGGAGTGAAGTATTTAAAAACCCCAGTCTATTCATCGAAAACTTACCTTATTCTGAATATTAAACATCCCAAATGTTGGTCTGCGGCCCCCAACTACTCCTCGGTTATCAACGAATTGCGTATTCGGTACCGTTCTCAGAGTTGATGTAAACTGTAAACAAGAAACAGTAAAACTAAGATAACCGAATAACGAGATCTATACAAAGCACTAAAAAGTAACACCAGTAAATGATAATTAACTAGTAACTGTTCATTCAGCGATTCTTATGTGTATTATTAGGTGTGTACTCATAAAAAGATTATTATGAAATGGTCTAAAGCAGAACGAATAACACATCGATCAAATCGAAATTTTACAAACTAGAGCAAAATATCTTAAAAATCTTAGGCTAATCCTCCTACACTTACCCCTTCTTCAGTATCAAATGTCCTCAACCCTCTACGATGTGGCGGTACCGGTCTCGGAGTCCATGGAAACTGTTAACAAGAAACAGTAAAACCAGCATAGTTAATAACAAAATCTAGTACAAATTGCTAGAAACTAACAGTAGAAAAAACCTAATTAATTAGGAAAATAGTTTTAACTGACAACAGTAAACGTCGTACCTGTATTAACATAGTCTAAGAAATTAGTTCCTATGTATATAATATGCTTTTCACATAAGTAAATTGCTTTGGATTATTTTAAATTTTTCATTTTGAAGAATTTCTGCTTCGGTCTTGAACATCTAAATTGTTCTTGTTGATTATGTACACTTTGTTGCCCTTTTATTAATTTTTAATGTTCCGTACGGACCTCCATGTCTGTCCGTCTGTCTGTCAGTTTGTCTGTCTGTATGTTATTTTTTAGTTAAGCTACTAGCGAGTACTCTCGGCTTTACACGCAATGTTATATAAAGTCCGTACGGTTTGCAATGGCATACTCGCCCATAAAACCGCGAGAGAAGGTGCCTAACTATTGTACCTGCTTTTGCTCGTATGCTAAGAGTGGCAAGTCCCACCCAATTATCTTTTTTACCTTTGTCTATTACGCCCCGGAATCGTACACTCGACAGAGCTAGTACCAATTAGCCGCTAATGACAGGAGTTTCCACTATAAAACAGGGTCGCATTTGAATTTGTTTGTTATTTGTGATTATTTGTCGATAGAGATATTACAAATAAAAATTCGAAATGCCACGAGAAGTATTGAATGGTCAAAGTCGGAAGTTAGTACTAAATGTTCTTAATTATTTCTAAAATAAAAAAGAAAACTCATTGACAAGTTTGTCTGTGATTAAGTGTGCATCCGAGGCACTAAATGTTTGAGAACGGTAGCCAGAATAAAACAAGAAGGCATCGATGGTGCTAAAAAAGAGCATACGAGGATAAGAAGATCTCCAAAGACCAGAGGCTTGCGAGAGTCCGAGAAAAGTGAGATCCGAAAAATTATTCATGACCTACTTGTAGAAGGAAAACATATTACTTTGGACATGATACGTAAACAGCTAAAATCAAAACAAATGTTAAGCTGCAGCAGGTCGACACTTGGTTTAATTATGAAACAATTAGAATTCAAATACAAAATTGACAATGGAAGAAGATACATCATGGAGAAACCAGAAATATCATCAAAACGAGTTAAGTTTTTGAGAGAGTGTGTTGCCAATATGACTTCTGACGCTTCCCTAGACGTTGTTTTTTTAGATGAAACATGGATTCACCAACATGGAAGCAGCATACGGACTTGGCACTATGAAAATCCTCGATCTGTATGGAACAAAAAAAACAGCCGCTGGAAAAAGATACATCATCGTTCACGCTGGCAATAGCAACGGATTTATAGATGGGAGTGAGCTTGTCTTTTCCACAAAAAACAAGAGTTATGACTACCATGAAAATATGAACCCAGAACTCTTCGAAAAATGGCTGAGAGAAAAACTGCTGCCGAAGCTCGAAAGGACGTCTTTAATCATTATGGATAATGCACGATATCATTCTAGACTTAATGAAAGTGTACCAAATGAATCGACAAGAAAAAGAGAAATCATCAATTGGTTGCGAAGTAAGCAGATTACTTTCCCAAAAAATAGTCTAAAATGTGAGTTGTCGTATGCTACAGACGAACTAATTGCTGAAATGAGTCATCAAGTTTTAAGATTGCCTCCCTACCACTGTATATTTAATGCCATAGAATTGGTATGGGCTCAGTGCAAAGGATTTTTGAATAAAAACATTGTAAGTGAGGCGAGGCACGATGATAATGCAGTAATATCTGTTTGGGAGGCAGCTCTCCAGACAGTTACCAAAGAAAACTGAATCAGTTGTATAACACATACAGAAAATATAATCGAAGAATACTGGCAAAAAGAGAACATACTTGATGTAACGGTGCCACCAATTGTTATTAATGTAGACAAAGGATCATTTTCTGATAGTAGCAGTTCCAATTTTGACTCTGATGATGATGTTTTTCATCTTCATACAATCTAAATATGGTTTATCTGTATAATTATTTTTCTAAAAAAAATATGTTGCCAAAACGCAGGTACCTACTTCTTGGCAAATTATATCATACCAACATATTTACCTACCTGTTATTTTAGGGACTTTACCTATATCAATTTTCTATTGTTAAATTTCCACCTACAACATTTAGGTTAGCTTTAATTCTTTTATTACATTAAAAATATTATATTAATTAAACATTCTGAAACTTTCACCTAAAGTAGTTTATAATTGCGACTGTATTATTTTAGAACTTTTGATAGAAATATGCTATAACTTCATCTTTATATCCAATAAAGCCTTGCAATTATTAGAAATATGAGTGAATATTTAATATCCTCTCCTATTTTCCGCTTCTTATAGTCCATTATAAAAAGACAAGCTCATCATAATACTTCCTAATACTTATAATATAGATTTACCTGAATCCATCTCTGAGTATGAATGTACTCGTTAAATTAATAAATCATACGCACAATTCAGTCTATCTCTCTTACTCCCAAATAATATAATCGAGATCGATAATTACGGCTCTTTTACATTGATCAGATCAATATTTAAGGCGGAACAACATCTGTTGAAGTATAAGTAGAAGCAAAATGCACAAATCTTTTATTCTGTCTAGCATTTTATTGCCGACTATGCCATTACAAATCGGATTACGGACTTTATAGTACATACGATTGTATGTACGATGTGTGTATTAGTATAGTTTTTAATGTTCCGTACGGAACACTTACAAGATCACTTTGTTGTCTCTTCGTCTGTCACACCCGATTTTCGCCGAAACTATTTAACACAGAAAGTTAAAATTTGGTACTAATGCAGGAATTGATGGCCTCATAAGAGTCGTGTAGTTTCGAAAGTTAAATTTTAACTTAAGGGGTTAGTTTTGGGGGGTGAAATCGGATGTGAAAAAAAACATCTTTTTACCTGGTCATTGAGTGGGGTGTCACTATTATTTGTACTATTTTTCAAAAATTGCGAACAATCGCTTTCCCCCCTTATGTTAAAAAGTACTGATCAAAAGAATTTGAAAAAATTCTGGAATATTCTCTACAGGGTGTAGATTGAATGCAAATTGTCACGAGTGCATTACCTTTAACAATTTATCTGGTATATAAAAAAACAAAAATTTCAGTGTCATCAGTTTTCAGTAAAGATAGGAAACAAAGTTTGTTAAAAACTCATTTAGGGTATGTATTGTGAAGTCATTAATCATTTTACACCTCCGTAACAACAATTTTTATTCCAAAAGCAATCAACGTACGGAAGATTAATTGCGCAAGTCCGACTTGCACTTGACCGTTTGTTTAATTAAACAATACTACTCGTATATCGGTATCTTTATATAAACAAGTTTATCATGTAATCATGTAATAAAGAATTTACAGTTATAAACCTAAATTTTGTAAATAGAAATAAATTTTAACTAAATTCTATGCCAATTTGAGATGCTGGCTAATTGGTATACACTAATGCCATGAAACACACACACACACACACACACATACACACACACACACACACACTATGCCAATTTTCGTAAACTCACCTCCTCTTCTGAGTCATACATAGTCTAGTTGTATTTATATTTAAAAACAAAAGTACAAGAAAGGTAGTGATTATAACTCGAAACTACTATAGAAAACACTGTCAAATGGTAGGGAACAACACACTGATAAAGATTATCTTTTTGAAAGCGGTTATCGAAGCCATATCTTTTAACAATAACTTTGTTTATAGGGTGTGTCATGTCGTATTTTGAGACGGTAGTTTATTATAAGGCAATTTAAATTAATTAATATAATAAAGCAGTTAGTTTTTCATTTCTTCCAAAAAAATATCAACCTTTACAATCCAAAGTTCAATTGAATATAATAACATCATACAATATAGTCTGTCAAGTAAGAACGTGTCCGCGATAATTCATTTTTAGTAGATGCGATTTTAGCGAAAAAATCGGTACAGGGATCCTTTGTCTGCGACGCATTTTAGTAAAAGTATTAGTCAGTTTTAAACTTTCATCGAAATAACTTAAACTCCAAAATGAGTCACTTGTTAGCGCGTCGCTTCGACTCAGTCTTTCTTTGTTCCCATCCAAAGGGGACTAAAATTACACATTCCGAGGCAGCTAAATATATTAAAAAGCCGGTGTCGTTTGTGAAGAATCATCGAGACGAAAAATGTTGGCGACTTGCCAAAACGTGGCTCAATAGGCAAAGTAACTTCGAAAGTCGAAAAACGAATCGTGGCTTTCTTTTCACGGGATCCGAAATTGACACTGCGTCAAGGAGAAGCAAAATTAAGAAAATCGGGTTTGAATGTGTCCCATGAGACCATTCGACAACATATTTGTGCTCATGATGTCAAATTTCAAAGCATGTTGAAGAAACCTTTGCTGGGCGAAAATCACATGGCGAAGCGGCTAGCTAGCGCCTACGATAAGATACTAGAGTGGCTTCTCATAATCCCGGGATCCCAACCCTATTGAAAACGTTTGGTCCTTTGTAAAGAGAAAGCTCAGAAGAAAGACTTTAAGGACTTTGACTCCGCTGTCTTGAGAGATTCGAAAAATTTGCAGATTATGCAGAAAATCTAGAGCAAAAAATGTTCTCGAAACACATTTTTTCAAGAATACCTGACAGACTCTATAACTTATTCGTAACTTGTTTTAATTAAGACTATCAAAAAAATAAAATGAACATACTAACAATTTGTTAATTACTAGTTAACAATGAGTTGTAAATTAGAGTCTTTATAGTTAAACGTGTTTTGAATCAAGACTTTAAGCAAGCAAAGAAAGTTGAAACATCGCAGCAACTTTTCAATAGCCCGGGGATGACCTGGAGTTCCATTTCTATTTCCTTTAGGATAGTTTACGTAGAACGGTTACCGGATTTTCACTTAGGCAGCAGTTCTCGTAACATTTGAGGGAGAGAATAGACTCTCTCTATTTTGGGACCTAGAGGTGGTGAATTGTCATAGTCGGTGATGACAAATTCAATTTTCGGTCAACATTTGCAAAAAATGTAAAGAAGTAATAAGGTACCATAGTAATAACCTTAATAAGAGTAATTATTAACCAAAGGTGTTACTTGGTAACAAATAACTCGTCGATAAGTTTATCCAATTTGTTGGAATATTGTCCGAGTTTGTGTTGGGCAATATTCACGTCTTCGGCATCAATTTTGATTAGATTTAGAGGTTTCAAGTGACGTGAAGCGTTTCGTGTAGATGATCGTAACATTCAAAAGGTATTTTTACAGCGTGGTTCTGATATTTCTTGATGGGTACTCGGCTTACACTCTGATGCTTTCAAAAAGGTCAGGGAACAGTAAATAGTGCTGTCTGAAAAGTCCTTGCTAGCTCCCTGATTTTGGACAACTGTACATTATCGCTGTTGATGGAGTAAAAAAGGAGGTCGGAGCAGATTTCGGAGTTGATTCTTAGTGGCTTACATTTGTTCAGGTCTTGAAATGAGAAGTAGAGTAATATACCATCAGCTTGCATAATATATTTTTGAGCTATTAGTAAAATATAATGGAGACCTGTTCGATTATCTAATATCAAAATAGGGTAAAGTTAGTTAAGGGTATAGGTTTCAGGGCCCATTAATAACAAATATTTCCCGAACTAAGGAATAGTAAGAATATAACCTAATTTATAATAAGTAAGTAAATATAGGAAGGTAAGGTAAGGTATTTTATGTTTTATTTTTTTATTTATTTTTTAACCGAGATCAAGAGTCTTTCAAGTTGTAAACGAAATCTTTAGAGGCGACCGTTAAACTATGCTTAAGCGTTTAAAAGTTGTAATATCTAAAATTACTTTAAATACATTTTGCAAGAGACATAGTTTTTCATTACGTGAATAAAAGTTTCATTTTACTTTCGTAAGATATCACGTCTGAAATATTAGAAATTATACTTTGAATTTCTTTAATATCATTTGTGGTCTGTAATAGTGGAGTTAAAAGTTCAAATTATTATAATAATGACAGATAACACAGGCCAGCATTTGATCTAAAAAAAAAACACTCGGAGCGGTATGGTTCTTATGGGTTTTTGGGGTTGCTGATTACGATGAGCGGGTTGGTTAACCTTCATCACATCAGATTCAAGGTCATTGAAGGTCAAATAGAGAAAAAACCTTAGGAAAAATCTGAAAAATTTCATGCGTATGTTTTTGAGATCCCTGAGTCCGAATCCGTAGTTTGTTTGACCTTACGCCTTTTCCCAGAGGTCATTTGAAGGTCAAATAGAAAAAAAGTTGTGGAAAAAATCTGAAAAAATTCATGCGTATGTTTTTGAGGTCCCTGAGTCCGAACCCGTAGTTTGTTTCACTCAAGCCGCCTTTCAGAGGTCATTATAGGTCATTTCATCATCAGTTTATGTTTATTTATGTATATATATTTTGCGTTGTTAAATTTAATTTTGTTTTTATTGTACACTTGCGAAGCATACAGAGGTTAATTTACGGTACATTTTTATTGATTATATCTTATACATATCATTTTACATTTACGTTAATATATCACAATCAAAAATGTCTTTTATGCTGCTCGGTCATTACAAGGGAATTAATATGTGAAATATAAGCTAAATAATGGCAGGTAGACTGATGCAATCAAATGTTTTAATACTGTTTAAAGGTACTTATTAGTAAAACTTAAAATATTGTTCATATCAAAAATAGACTATACAAATATTTTGACTAGTTTTGTGACTGAAATTTGACCTAATTTTTGTACTCTCGTTCCATATATCTAGTAAATTTAAAGTCCAGCCCGACAGTGTTTCTTGAGGTATAAATGAAACATTTTATAACTCAAGTCCCAATACATTTCAAATTAATAATTCTAATGTCGAACAACCTTGTTATCAAGTAACCCTTAATCTGTATACTTCAATACTTAATCCTTGTCGACAAAGAAACTCTAATACCCAATACCTTTGAACCCAATAACTTACTTGTACAGTAATCCTTATATTTATTTATACTCTCATATTGTCTTATATAATACCTCAATGCCTAAGTTAACTACTAAAAATGATTCGGCTCATACTTCGTAAAGAGTCTCGAGTGTCCAAGTAGATTTTCGAAATCGCGCAGTCAGTATTTAATATGAATTAGGCATAAGAGTTTGCTTCTTTTAGTATTTATCAAAGCATGTTTGAAGTACTACTCTAAACGAGAACGCTTTCGTTTCTCGTGAAATGATCTTCGACTTGCTTTTCTTTTATGAGATTTATTTGATTCTCGCTTCAGGCTCCAGCAATAATCTGCCAACATGTTTATCCCCCAAACACCTTGTTACCTTTTTTCAAATTCACTCAAGTCTTGGTGCATCCTTTCTCCATGTTCTTCGCTAAAATCTCCGAGATTTTCAGGGAACCAATCAAGGTGTGAATGGAAAAAATGCAGTTTCAGACTCATTAAACACCCCATTTCTTTATAATTTTGTACTAAATTTCCAACAATATTTTTGTAATTAGGGTCTTTATGATTTCCAAGAAATTTAGTCGTCACCTCTCTAAAACTTTGCCATGCTGCTTTTTCTTTGGCATTCAACTTAGACCTATGATGTTTTTTTCACCTGGAATTAATTCTTGTCTCAACGGCCAGTCTTTCCTCACATAATGCTCATCTCGAGCCCGATTATTCCACTCACAAATAAAGCACGGATAAGAAGTGTTTCCAGATTGCTGTCCCAGTAATATTGTAAATATCTTTAAGTCCCTACAATGTTCCCACTGGTTTTGATCGTAATTCAATTTTTGCAATAGCAACTCAAAATTATGGTATTCTTCATCTAATACAACAGAATGAGCGACTGGTAAAGGGCATAAAAATATTTCCATTATGTAACAAGATAGCTTTTAAGCTTCTTTTTGAAGAATCTATAAACAGTCGCCAATCACTTGCTGTGTATCCTATACCGTATTCTTGCACTAACCCTTCAATATTATGGCAATAGACTAGATTATTCATTTTAGTAAAATATTTTCTGAATGGACGTTCTCTCGAACGATAGACAGAAATTTTTGTTCCTGTGGATAGACAATTTTTTTCTTTTAGCCTAGATGCTAAAAGCTCTGATCTATCGTTCGAGAGTCCCAAGTCTCTGCACAGATCACTTAATTCGTTTTGATTAAATGTTCGGCTTCCGATATATAATTTTCCTCAACATCTGATTCTTCTGTGCTGAAATTTTCTCTTTCTTCGTGTTCGAATGTTTCATCTGGCATATCTTCATCAGTTACCACTTCTTGTCCCAATTCATTAATTTCCATGATATGATCAGAATTTGTTTCAATAAGAACTGGTAAAGTCACAGATGTTACACGTGCATATGAAATAGAATCCTTATTCTTTCGGTTGTACCCTTTCAAGTTTGTTAAGCAGAAGTAACAGTCGGTGGTATGGTCTGTTGGGGGTCTCCATATCACTGGCCGAGAAAATACCTGGTTGTTAATTCTATATAGAACATTGCGGCATTTATGACATACAGATTTTGGTGTGTAAGAGTTATCCAATGAGCTTGTATCAATATGATAAATTTGGTGATATTTTACTTTTAACGAATCTGAAAACATGAATTTCTTTTGTGGAATATACTCCCCACAAACAACACAAAAATTGTCGAGTTTAATGGAACATGACGAATTTCTTGTAACATTTGACTCTACAAAGGCCAAGTTTCCCACCAATGTAGAGCTACGGTCGCATGATGACGACGCCTGCGGGCCCGCTTTCCCACCCTGACTAGCCGCCGATTCTGGGTTTCCGGGACCC
The DNA here is from genome assembly GCA_019049505.1 of Pachyrhynchus sulphureomaculatus. Taxonomy (NCBI): domain Eukaryota; kingdom Metazoa; phylum Arthropoda; class Insecta; order Coleoptera; family Curculionidae; genus Pachyrhynchus; species Pachyrhynchus sulphureomaculatus. The sequence continues at coordinate 161,273,872 of CM032454.1, read as the reverse complement.
TGTCTCGTAATTTTTTTTAGGAGTAGTTGCCATGACGGCATAAAAACGCCGTAAACCAGGGACTTCGCCGGATAGTGAGACAACTCCGTTGCCCACCGTCACCACGTGGAGGTGCCCTGGGTGCAACTACACCTTAATACTGGAGTTTAAAGCGAGACTGAGCTAAATTTATAAAAAAGAAGAGAATAAATAATTTCGCGAGGAATGAAAAAGCATTTTATTGTCAAAGTAAAACTCCAAATATATATAAAGCTACTTAAAATGACCACCGTATATCTTTTGAGCATAAGATCATGCAGGATTTGAACTGAATGATCTGAAAAAATAATAGATGAACTTTTTCAGATTTTTTCCACGATTTTTTCTCTATTTGATCTTCAAATGACCTCTGGGAAAAGGCGTAAGGTCAAACAAACTACGGATTCGGACTCAGGGACCGCAAAAACATACGCATGAAATTTTTCAGATTTTTCCTACGGTTTTTTCTCTATTTGACCTTCAAATGACCTCTGGGAAATGGCGTAAGGTCAAACAAACTACGGATTCGGGCTCAGGGACCTCAAAAAAACATACGCATGATTTTTTTCAGATTTTTCCTCCGGTTTTTTCTCTATTTGACCTTCAAATGACCTTGAATCTGATGTGATGAAGGTTAACCAACCCGCTTATCGTAATCAGCGATCCCAAAAACCCCATAAGGACCATACCGCTCCGAGTGTTTTTTTTTAGATTAAATGTTGACCTGTGTAATTTTCAGAGTTCCGTACAGAATGCTTATAAGATCACTTCGGTGTCTCCCCGTCTGTCTCCGAAAACTATTTGACATAGAAAGTTGAAATTTGGCACTAATATGGGAATTGATTGCCCCATCAGAGCCGTGTAGTTTTTAAAGTTAAATTTTGACTTAAGGGGTTAGTTTTTTATAGGGTAAAACCGGAAGTGAAAAAAAATCGAGTGGGGTTTCAAATGAAAGCTTGTAAAAACACGAGTTCAAATATATATAATGTAATACTTGCACACACTTTTCTTTGTATTATTTTGAAAAAATTATCAGAAATCATTATCCTCCCCTTATCTCCAAAAATTTTGAAAAAATTCTGGAATATTCTCCACAGTGTAAAGATTAAACGAGATTTATCACGAGTGCATTACCTTTAATAATTTATCTAGTATATAAAAAAATGAACAAAATTTTTAACAAAGATCGGAAACAAACTTTGTTGGAAACTCATTTGGGGTGTGTTTTGTGAAGTCGTTGATCATTTTATACCTCCGTAACAAAAATTTTTATTTTAAAAACAATCAACGTATGGAACACTAATTGCGCAACTCCGACTTGCACTTGGCCGGTTTATTTCTGAAAGAAATGACAATATTTTTATTATTTGAGTATAATTTATATAGATATGTTTAATATTAAATTTTCATTTGCACCTTAAAAGTCAAATTTCTTTTACTTTATTAAATATTTTTTTAATACATTTGGGACACCATATCTATTTATAATTTGCTGACGCTGTTGTTTACGTCTGACTAAAATCAAATTTAGTTTTTTTTTCTACTGCATGTAAGTGATACTATTGATAACTCAGCTTTATTATTTTAATCGAATAATTATATGACAAGAATGTACACTGGTGAGCAAGAAAATCGACTCAAAAGATATTGCTTCATTTAAGGCGATCCTTGAAATTACTTTTAATGTCATTAGAATGATGATTTTCTACTTTTTCCAATAATACGAAAAACATTTGAATTTTCAAAAAGTTTTACTGATTAAAACGGTTTTACTCAACAGAACCGTTTTTGCTCGCCCAGCAACGTACTCGTTGCTCGCTATTCATCCCTATAAAAGTACATGTAACTGCATTTTCCTACATTCCTTTATCGGAACTTAAAAACGGTCAACATCGCTACTATACCTGCTCACTAATCACGTCATCGGAAAATGGATACCACCCCCCGGAAGAAACGGCACATGTCATTGCCCTATAGCAAGAAGGGCATAGCCAACGTGTAGATGCTGCCCAACTGCACCTGAGCCAGTCAGCTGTCTCCAGAGTCTACAGACGTCACCAAGAGATTGGCGTCTTTACATGGAGACCAGGATCAGGAAGAAGACGGTGTACCTCGAAGCGAGACCACCGCTTTATTGTCAACATAACTCTTAAGAAATTGTCACTTGACCTGCGTTGAGGTCCAGCAGGAGCTCCGACAAGTTTGTAGTCGGGCTGTCAGTCATTGGACAGTCAGAAGAAGACTCCGAAGAGACCAGTTAATGGACCCAAATCGACAGCAGCCCATCGACAAGGGCGACTCAGATTTGTCCGAGAAAATATCGACTGGACCTTAGAGTAATGGCGCACCGTTTTATTCTCCGAGGAGTCCCGAATGTGCCTATATGGCAATGATGGAAGAAGACGAAGCTATAAGAGGCCTGGGAGAGCTATGCGCAGTGCTACATTACTGAAACGGTCGCCTACGGAGGAGGTTCTGTCATGGTGTGGGGAGGCATCTCACTGGATGCGAAAACCGATTTGGTTTTCGTGACTGACGAGACTTATAGAGAGAGAGATTAACTGCTTACCGGTACATCGAGGAGATCCTGCAGAAACACGTCGTTCCTTACGCTGAGTTTGTAGGCGATAGCAGGCAATACCTAGCGGAAGTGGGAATACCCACATTAGAGTGGCCTGCGAGGAGCCCTGACCTCAATCCAATCGAGCACATGTGGGATAAGCTCAAAAGACGGGTTCCTTGTTTTCCTTGTTTTCCCTTTCAGTAATTTTATTTAGTAAAAGGCATGAAGTTTGCTATGGAATTTGGTATTATTGGAAAGAGAATAAAATGGGCTTTCAAATAATACTAAAATTCGTAAAAATATATGAACACTAGTTTGAGTCGATTTTTTTGCTCACCAGTGTTCATTTTAATTTTACGATTTTATAAAATTTTAAATAAATTTTGGTATATTGATTGATATCTCTGTTTTTCCTATTTGTCGAGATAATTTGTATTTTTTATGTTTTTATTAGTAAGAATCAGTATTTTTGACAATAAATTTGTGTCCAAGTTATATTTGGAAATGCTCCCCCAAAAGAGATCTATTGAGCTCATTTTTTTTTTTTAATTTAATGCGTGTTGTATTGATATTGCGCATTTATTTTTGACTGAGTGAGAGATTAATTCTTTTTGGCTAGACCGGATTTCAGGGGTCTACCAGGCATATGACCAATAATTAACCGTACTGTGTAAAATCGTAGAATATATTTTCTGGTTCAGTTATGACAGTAGCGATGAGTAATATGTAGTCAATTCACCCTATATAGAGGCAAGTGCTGACAAATTGCATGATCGGCCGAAAACAGAAATGGCGCGCTACAAACCGACGAACGGGGGATTACTGCACGTCGGGCGAGAGTTGCATGAACAACATATTATTGTTAATATTTTATTTACCAGTGCTTCATACCTTTTGATTAATAGATTACATAAGCCGACATGATTTTTATTGTAAAATGTTGTTAACTTTTTTTACTGATTCGGTGACACTGATTACGAATTCACTACTCGTTTTATCGTATCACATTAGGTTTTAAAGAAAATCTCCATATAGTGGTAATTTTAACTTTTTTCATAAAAATAATTCAAACTATTAAGTTTTGGCGCTTTTTTCACGAGTTATGCGTGTTAGTTACGACATCAACAATACTCATTTGTAAGACTTATGAAGATTTGGAATTATTACTCCTGAAAATTCAGTATCTACATCCCGGTTGGCAGCTTTGTGGAGATCTTAAAATTATATCTATGTTATTAGGTCAACAATCACGAAATAAAAAATACCCTTGTTTCTCAGGTGAGTGGGATCGTAGAGTATGACAACTACACTACGTAAAAAAACAATGGACTCCTCGGGATAAGCTTGAACCTGGAACCAAAAATATATTACGAAGAAGTTTAATCGATCCTAAAAAAGTTTTGTTACCTCAGCTTCATATTAAATTAGGTTTAATTGAACAGTTCGTTAAATCCCTAAATAAAGAAAGTGACTGTTTTAAATACCTGTGTAAAAAATTTCCTACATTATCTGATACAAAAATAAAAGAAGGAATTTTCTTTGGATCACAAATCAGATCCTTGATGAATGATAAGGAATTTGAAGCGACAATGATTATTACCGAATAAGAAGCTTGGCTTGCGTTCAAAAATGTTGTACATAATTTTTTGGGTAATCACAAACATCCAGACTATAAAAAAATTGTCACAACATTGTTAGATAAATATCAAAAATTGGGATGCAATATGGGTATAAAACTCCACTTTCTAGATTGATATCCGGATTTTTTTCCGGAAAATCTTGGGAATAGGGAGAACGATTTCATCAAGACATCAAAACTATGGAAACAAGATACCAAAGCGATGGCATGTGAATATGATGGCTGATTACTGTTGGTGAATAAAACGTGATATTCCAGACGCAATCCATAAAAAAATCACTCCCAGGCGTAATTTTATGGAAAACGCAAAAGATATCACTCACAATAATCGCAATATAACATTTGTAATTGATGTTTTCTTTGTAAATGTTTGAATAGATATATTTTTAACTTAATAATTGTTTTATCTTAAAAAATTTATAATAAACGGATTTTTAATTTTGTAGAAAAACCAGATGAGATAGAAAGAAAATGCTGATACTTCTGAATTCAGGACACGTGAAATCTTAATAATTACTTTTTCTCTAAAATGTCGAGAGGTTTTTTTTATTTTTTTCTAATAGACAATTTCTTATAAATAATTAAACATAAATTTGTTGACAATAAATTACTTAATTACTTTGTTAACTGTCACTAAATATATTTGTAAAGATTTTACAACTGCGTTATCGCGATTTCGTAGTACAACTACATTGTCAAACGCTTAGCTAAGACTAAAACAGATTTTTGGTATTTTATGTTTATATGATGAACAGATGTGGGTCTATTATGTTCTAAAACAGTTGGAACAAAACGAAATTTGCTACGACTAATTGACTATTCAGTAAATTTATCCAATATATTTTTCAATGCCAAAGATAAAACTAATAGACCAATAAATCAGGAGTTTATAAACTTAATTGTCAAGAGTGCAATAGCTGTTACGTAGGCCAAACTGGACTGAATTTCAAAACAAGATTCGCAGAACATAATGCCTCTTATAGGCTAAAAAATGAAAAATCACACTTTGCTAAACATTTCTTAGAAACAGGACCCTACTTTTCCTAATATCAATTATTTCTCTTATGGCATGCCATATGGCACCTAAAGGATCAAAACTCAATTTATTAGAATCCATAGAAATTTACAGATATTCAAAGGACAATAATATAAATTTACTGAATAGTCAATTGGACGTAGCAAATTCCGTTCTGTTCCAACTGTTTTAGTACATAATAGACCCACATCTGATCATCATATAAACGTAAAATACCAAAAATCTGTTTTAGCCTTAGTTAAGTGTTTGACAATGTAGTTGTACTACGAAATCGCGATAACGCAATTGTAAAATCTTTACAAATATATTTAGTGACACTTAGCAAAGTAATTAAGTTATTTTATGTTAAAATGTACTGTCAGAAAGTAACGGACCAATCAATCAACTCTATATAAATTTTTTGGTCAAAAATTACCTACTAAAGTTTGAAACACCGTAGATTTTTCTATTTTTGAAAAACCCCTTCGACAATTTTTAACTAATACATTATTTTACAAGATTAATTAGTGTTCCGTACGGAACATTTATAAGATGACTTCGGTGTCTGTCTGTCTGTCACACCTGATTTTCTCCGAAACTATTTGCCATAGAAAGTTGAAATTTGGTAATAATATAGGAATTGATGGCCTCATCAAAACCATGTAGTTTTGAAAGTTAAATTTTGATTTAAGGGTTAGTTTTGGGGGGTGAAATCGGAAGTGAAAAAAAAAAATTTACTAGATCATCGAGTGTGGTGTCAAATGAAAGCTTGTGAAAACACGATTAAAAAATATGTATATAATGTGATACTTGTACTTTGTATTATCTTAAAAAAATCGCGAAAATCGCTGTCCACCCGCCTTATCTCGAAAAGTACTTATCAAAAAATTTTGAAAAAATTCTGGAATATTCTCCACGGGGTGTAGATTGAACGAAAATTATTACGAGTGCATTACCTTTAATAATTTATCTGGTATATATTGCAGACAAGGAGACGGTCCATTTAACCCGATAAAAGATAATGTTAACATTTAAAACATATTTAAAAAAAAATCTTAAAATTTAAAGTACGATGAAAATATATAATCGCTATTCTTTTGTATTATTCACTTAATAACCTATAATCTGTAACCTCTCAATAAAGGTTATCAGAGGTATTAAACTTCTTTTTAGTGTTCCGTACGGAACACTTATAAGATCACTTCGGTGTCTGTCCGTCTGTCCGTCTGTCTGTCTGTCTGTCTGTCCGTCTGTCACACCCGATTTTCTCCGAAACTATTTGTCATAGAAAGTTGAAATTTGGTAATAATATAGGAATTGATGGCCTCATTAGAGCCATGTAGTTTTGAAAGTTAAATTTTGACTTAAGGGGTTAGTTTTGGGGGATGAAATCGGAAGTGAAAAAAAAAATTTTTTACTAGGTTATCGAGTGTGGTGTCAAATGAAAGCTTGTGAAAACACGAGTAAAAAATATATATATAATGTAATATTTGCGCGCACTCCTCTTTGTATTATTTTTAAAAAATCGCGAAAAATCGCTGTCCACCAGCCTTATCTCGAAAAGTACTTATCAAAAACTTTTGAAAAAATTCTGGAATATTCTCCACGGGGTGTAGATTGAATGAAAATTATCACGAGTGCATTACCTGTAATAAATTTCAAGGTCATCAATTTTCAGTAAAGATTGGAAATAAACTTTGTTGAAAACTCATTTGGGGTGTGTTTTGTGAAGTCACTGATCATTTTATACTTCCGTTACAACATTTTTTATTTTAAAAGCAATCAACGTACGGAACACTAATTGCGCAAGTTCAACTTGCTCTTGACCGGCTATTTAATTTTGTCTAAGATCGTTGTCATAGTTTTTATAATTTTTTTTTTGTAATACGCTTTCATCATGTTTGTTTAGGTTTTTCGTGCTTAATTTGTTTCTTATTATAGAGATTCCGTCATGCTGATATTCCCCTCTATTATTTTTCATATTAAAATTATAAAATTGTTCAGTGGTGCTAGCTGTCGGGAAGGAATAGTTTTAAAGTTCGTTATTAATTATTTATTTTTAAGATCAATTACGCATTCATAGTGTTCCAAAAAATCTAAGCTTAAAATTCGATCAAAGTCGATATTTAGATTGTAAATATAGTTTTTGTAAGACTCACCGGTATTAAAAAGAATAAGAATCGATTCCTCGATACACAGTTTTTGATTTGTGATACCTAGTAAGTTTCATTTTTTGATGAACTTTGACAAAAATTTTTAATTGTTTTTTCTTTAAAAATAAAGATCCCAGCTATAGAATGTATTAACAATATTAAATTCTTGAGTGGCATCCTTTATACGATACAGATTTTTTAAGCTAACAGTAAGAAGTTGATTTAGGTCCGGCAAGTTTAAATTGAAGTAATCTAAGTTCATTGTCTGAATTTGTGTTTGTAGGTCTCTCTGTGTAGGTAATTCGCCCTTGGGCTTGTAATTAATTCATTGGGTTACCTGCGTGGATAAGTTGTCTTAGTCTAGGTTCTAACCCAGTCAGTAATCTATTTAAAGTCATTGTGTCTATTAAGGAAGTTTGTACCATTGCTTGGTCTTTAGTAAAGGAACAAAAAATATTTTTAACATTTTATTACTACTAATACATTTTATTATCATATAATTTTCATTACATACAATGTTTGGTCCTAGATTCCTGATAATAATAAAAAATTTTAATTTTTTTATATTACAATAATAGAGAATATCTCATTTAATTATTATAAATATCTTTTAATAAATCATTTGGGAACAAATGCAATAAAAATAAACTTTAACTTTTTAATTTAATATCTTAATTAAAAATGTAAGTTGGTTTACAATGAACCTTTCTATTTCCTCATACTTAAAATATATAAAATAATCTTCATTATCGAAACTCTTATCACTTACAGACCATGGAGCACAGTTTGCTTTAACTTGCAGCAACTTATTTTTTCTACTATTGTCAATAATATAGAGTCCATATTCGTGTTTGACACTTTCCTCTGGGGGTCCAACTAACTGAACAGTCCAAAAAAATTTATTATTTAAAGTTTCATACTTAAACGATACTATGAACAACAACTGAGAATGTTTGATAATTAAACATTCAGTTATATTTTTTCTAAAGTCACTGTTAATATTGCGAACTACTTGGTTAAACACGATAAAACTGTTATGTTTTTCATTCAGCTGTTCAGAAAACGTGGAAAGAGAAAAAGTTTGAACACAATTCGCATATTTTCGTAAAGGACAAAGGAAGGGTCCAAAGCAACAAAATGCTTCATGTTGTTTTATATCTTTAGATTTTGTTGTATACCTGCAGCCTTTATACTGACAAGGATAATTTATATTGGTTATTACGCTTTCTAACATGTCATTTCCTGGTATATTCATTGCACCTTGACAAGTGGGGCACTTTTTTACGGTTTCCTTGCATAAACCGTAAATACTATGACCTCTTTCACATTGGTAGATGGGAGGCACAATGTATTTGAAACATGCAGGGCATTTTAATTCCTTTAACAGTGTATAATCGAGTAAGGGATTACGAAGGTCATCTTGGCTATCTTCCGGATCTGAAGGGGCTGATAGAAGGACTGAACCCTCTGGAATTAAAAAAAACAGTGGAAATCATTATATGCCTGATTCAGTAAAGAGATCAAGTTTTAAATTAGGGGTTTAAATAGATAAGAGCCCCAATAAGCCTACTAATGTTATGTTATTGTACAATACATTCCAGTAAAATTTTATTTTATTTTATACTAGCCCCGCTAGCGGCTCCGCTCGCGTGGACTTGATTCACTATTATCGTCATTGCTTATTCCTTATGTTACCTAACGTAATAAAATATATTCTATAACTTGGCCAGAAAATATATATGTGTTTAAAAAAAGTATACGTAAATCGGATAAGTAGTTCTTGAGTGCTAAGCGCACTAACGGACAGACAGAGAGAGAGTCGTTGCGTTTTATATATATTATAGATTCTTTTTTTTGGATAAATATTAAGTTAGGAATTAAAAAAAAACAAGTAAATCGGAAAAGTGGTTCTTGAATGATAAGCACACTAACGGGCAGACAGAGATACGCTGCCTTTTATATATATTATATAGATTATTATTATTATTATATAATCTGGCCAGAGAATATATGTATGAATTAAAAACAAACACGTAAATCGGATAAGTGGTTCTCGAGCGATAAGCGCACTAAGGGACAGACAGACAGATAGAGAGGAATTGCAGTTTATATATATTGTATTCTTTGTTACATGATATCGTTCCATATTTAACGGTTTGGGCAGCGTATTGCAAGAGAGTGCGCTAGCGGCTAACTTTTTTCCGACTTGATTCGCTATTATCATCACTGCTTATTTCTTATATTACCTAACGTAATAAAATATATCCTATAACCTAACCAGAGAACATACGTATAAATCTAGAAAAAAACACGTAAATCGGATAAGTGGTTCTCGAGTGATAAGCGCACTAATGCATAGACAGATATACAGACAGAGAGACGTTGCATTTTATATATATATATATATATATATATATATATATATATATATATATATATATATATATATATATATATATATATATATATTACTAGCCGGGCCCGCGGCTCCGCTCGCGTGGACTTGATTCACTACTATCGTCACTGCTTATTCCTTATCTTACCCAACGTAATAAAATATCTCCCATTATTTCTCCTTATCTCCCAATATTTCTCCTTATTTCCCATTATCTCTACATAATTTCCATTATCTAGGCTTATCTCTGCTCATCTCCCATTATTTCTCCTTATCTCCCATTATCTCACCTTATTTCCCATTATCTAGGCTTATCTCGACTTATCTCCCATTATCTCACCATAACTCCCATTATCTAGACTTATCTCTGCTTATCTCCCATTATCTCTCATTATCTCCCATTATTTATACTTATCTCCCATTATCTCACCTTATCTCCCATTATCGAGGCTTATCTCGACTTATCTCCCATTATTTCTACTTATCTCCCATTATCTCACCTTATCTCCGATTATCTAGGCTTATATCGAATTATATAGAACATATGTATAAATTTATAAAAACACGTAAATCGGATAAGTGGTTCTCGAGTGATAAGCGCACTAACGGACAGAGAGACAGACAGGGAGACGTTGCATTTTATATATATTGTATTCTTTGCTACATTACTCAGTATATATCACCACTACACCAAACACTTTATTTTTGCACTCGACGCGCGTTTCGCTAACCATGTTAGCTTCATCAGGAGCGATGATTGACTAAAGCTAAACTACCAAATCTACCCTATTTATACTTAGCCTAACCCTTGAATTACTCAAGCGGAACTAATGACATAGGCAAGGCTATCAGTTCCGGTCAAGTAACCAGTAGAGGGGACTATAAGGAATAGGCCCTCTGTCTTTGTTTAAACTACTTTTACATTTTATGATTTCCATACTTTCGTATGCGTTCAACAATCTCCTATCAGATACATTTTTTATTAATCTTAGATTAATCCAGTCAAGGATTCGAATATTTCCCAAGGGTATGGTATAGGTATGTGGATGATATTTTCGCGATTTTTGATACAAAGAAAGCAAATATTGATGATTTTGTTTCCAAATTAAATAGCCGGTATGATTCTATTAAATTCACTTACGAAGTTGAGAACAAAGGACAATTGCCTTTTCTAGATATTTTAATTATTAAAAATAATAATAGATTAGAATTTGATATCTATAGGAAGGACACAGTAACAGATAGACATATTCCTAATGATTCATTTCATTGCAAACAACATAAATTAGCCTCATTACATTTTTTAGTTCATCGTTTGGTCACTTTCCCTCTGAATAGAGTAAACTTTAATAAAGAAAGGAATCGTATTAGAAATATAACTAGAGTTAATGGTTATGACGATGACTTAGTAAAATAAGCTAATAAATAGGCATAAGTTTAGGTTTAATATTCAGAATTCCACCTTTTTTACACGCGAAGAAAATAACACCAAGTATGTCTCCATACCATATAATCCGAAATATAGCAAGGGACTCAATAAGGTATTTAATAAGGTAGGCCTCACCTTAGTCTATAAGTCATCAGACAATCTGAGGAATATCTTAGGAAATCCCAAAGATAAGATTCCTAATTGTGAGAAAAGTGGAATTTATGAAATTAGTTGTAATGATTGTGACAAAAAGTATGTTGGGCAAACTAAAAGGTCAATTAGAACACGATTTAAAGAACATTTAGCACACTTAAAATACAACAGAACAGAAAAGTCTAGCATTGCCGAACATGCTCTTGAAGCTGATCATACTGTAACATTAGATAATCTAAGATTAATAAAAAATGTATCTGATAGGAGATTGTTGAACGCATACGAAAGTATGGAAATCATAAAATGTAAAAGTAGTTTAAACAAAGACAGAGGGCCTATTCCTTATAGTCCCCTCTACTGGTTACTTGACCGGAACTGATAGCCTTGCCTATGTCATTAGTTCCGCTTGAGTAATTCAAGGGTTAGGCTAAGTATAAATAGGGTAGATTTGGTAGTTTAGCTTTAGTCAATCATCGCTCCTGATGAAGCTAACATGGTTAGCGAAACGCGCGTCGAGTGCAAAAATAAAGTGTTTGGTGTAGTGGTGATATATACTGAGTAATATCATTGTCCCAAAGATTCCACATTCCCAACTTCTTTGCTACATGATATTGTTCTATATTTAATGCTTTAGGGAGTGTATTGCAAGAGAACGCGCCAGCGGCAAACTTTTCTCCGACTTGATTCACTATTATCGTCACTGCTTATTCCTTATGTCACCTAATAAAATATATCCTATAACCTGGCCAGAGAACATACGTATGTTTAAAAAAAAAACACGTAAATCGGATAAGTGGTTCTCCAGTGATAAGCACACTAAGGGACGGACGGACAGACAGACAGATGGACAGAGAGACATTGCATTTTATATATATTATAGATATTCTCTGCTACATAATATTGTTCCATATTTAATGGTTTGGATTGTGTATTGCAAGAGAACGCGCTAGCGGCAAACTTTGTCCTACTTCATTTACTAATATTGTCACTGCTCATTCCTTATGAGGCCTATCGTAATAAAATATAGCCGATAACCTGGCTGGAGAACACAAGTATGTTTTAAAAAAAAAAGTACGAAAATCGGATAAGTGGTTCTCCAGTGATAAGCGCACTAACGGACAGATAGACAGACAGAGATACGTTGCATTTTATATATATTATAGATGTAATAAAATATATACCTATAAACTGGTCAGAGAACATATGTATGAATTTAAAAAATCACGTAAATCGGATAATTGGTTCTCGAGGGATAAGCGTATTAACGGACAGACAGACAAACATTGCATTTTATATATATTTATAGATATAGATTATTATTATTATTATTATATGACCTGGCCAAAGAATATATGTATGAATTTAAAAAGAGACAGGTAAATCGGATAAGTGGTTCCCGCGTGATAAACGCACTAATGGACAGACAGACAGACAGAGAGACATTGCATTTTATATATATTATAGATTATACATTACAGATATTCTTTGCTACATAATATTGTTCCATATTTAATGGTTTAGGCTGTGTAATGCAAAGGCACGCGCTAGCGGCAAACTTATTTCCGACATCATTCACTATTTTACGTCACTGCTCATTCCTTATGCTACCTATCGTAATAAAATATAGCCTATAACCTGGCCAGAGAACATATGTATGTTTTTAAAAAAAAAAGTACGTAAATCGGATAAGTGGTTCTTCAGTGATAGGCGCACTAACGGACAGACAGACAGAGAGACGTTGCATTTTATGTATATTATAGATAGAAGATTATAGAAAACCTGGCCAGAGAATAATTGTGTCAATTAAAAAAAAAAAAACGCAAATCGGACAAGTGGTTCTCGAGTGATAAGTGCACTAACAGACAGACAGACAGAGAGACGTTACATTTTATATATTATAGATATTCTTTGCTAGATGATATTGTTCCATATTTAATGGTTTAGGCAGCGTATTGCAAAAGAACGCGCTAACGGCAAACTTTTTTCTGACTTGATTCACTATTATCGTCACTGCTTATTCCTTATGTTACCTAACGTAATAGAATATAGCCAAGAGAACATATACATGTTTAAAAAAAAGCACGTAAATCGGATAAGTTGTTCTCCAGCACACTAACGGACAGACAGGCAGAGAGACTTTGCATTTTATATATGTTATAGACTTATTATTTATAATAAATCGATAAAAATAAAATTCTCAACTCTATCAATTTTTTTACCTGTTCCAAGATCCGATTTATCGATTCTTATTTTAGATTTTCTAATACACACACTCGATAATGATTAGAGATAAGATGAAATTAGTCTTCACTATATATATGTTACTGAAACAACCGACCAAGTGCAAGTTGAACTTGTGCTATTAGTGTTCCGTACGTTGATTGCTTTTCAAAATAAAATTTTTTGTTACGGAGGTATGGTGATCAATGAGTTTACAAAACACACCCCCAAATGAGTTTTCAACAAAGTTTTCCGGTCTTTACTGAAAACTGATGACCTTGATTTTTTTTTTTATATACCAGATAAATTATTATGCACTTGTGATAATTTTCGTTCAAATTGCACCCTGTGGAGAATATTCCAGAATTTTTTAATCAGTACTTTTCGAGATAAGGGGGGGACAGTTCGCAACTTTTTAAAAATAATACAAAGAAAAGTGTGCGCAAGTATTACATTATATATATATTTTTAAACTTGTGTTTTTACAAGCTTTCATTTGATACCTTTAATTTCACCCCCCAAAACTAACCCCTTAAGTCAAAATTTAACTTTAGCTAGTGCTAAATTTCAACTTACTATGTCAAATAATTTCGGAGGAAATCTGGTGTGACAGACGGACAGACAGACGCACATACCGATGGACAGACACCGAAGTGATGTTATAAGTCCTTTGTACGGAACACTAAAAACGAATATTTTATTAAATATCTTTTTAATGTTCCGTACGGAACACTTATAAGATCACTTCAGTGTCTGTTCGTCTGTTACACCCAATTTTCTCCGAACCCATTTAACATAGAAAGTTGAAGTTTGGCACTAATATAGGAATTAATGGCCCTCTAAGAGCCGTGTAATTTTGAAAGTTCCATTTTGATTTAAGGGGTTAGTGTTGGGGGGTGAAATCGAATGTGAAAAAAAAACTACCAGGTCATCGAGTGTGGTGTCAAATGAAAGCTTGTAAAAACACGAGTTTAAAAATATAGATGATGTAATACTTGCGCGTATTTTTCATTGTATTATTTTTAAAAAATTGTCAAAAATCGCTATCCCCCTGTCTTATCTTAGGGTGTCGATTGAACGAAAATTATCAACCATTGATAATTTATCTGATATATATAAAAAAAAAATCAAGGTCATCAGTTTTCAACAAATATAGGAAACAAAAGTTATTGAAAACTTATTTGGGGTGTGTTTTGTGAAGTCTAAAAAAAATTTTATTTTCGAGGCAATCACGGGAAGGAACACCATTTGCGCCAGTTGAACTTGCACTTAAACCGTTTTTTTTTTTTTTTTTATTTTTTTAAGTTGATTAAGCTATAGTTTTATTATATCAATTCTTCATTTTAATAACTACCATTAATTGTAGTATCAAGTTTTACGTTTTTCTTTTTTAATAAATTAAATACGCGTCAAACATTTTGAAATTGTTAAATTATTTATGGTTAAGTGTCCGATGGACTAGATGTTCACCATTTTATTTTTAAATTAATTTCGCTTCTAAAATCCAAGCATATAGTTCCCTGAGGAGCACGATAGTTTGTGCTTTGAGAAAAGGTAACATTGTTAAATTATTTAAGCTATCAAAAGAAGCAAATTCTATATTTTTTGTTCTGTACAAAGCAGAGGAGCTAAAGGACTTCGGTCGTGGTTTTATTGGTTTAAGCCAGTAGATAAAAATAAAAAATAATCATACCTTCAAACACTAAAGGTTCGGGTTTGACGTAGTCAGCATCCATGCGTGATCTTTTCTGTAAATTGAAATACAAGTACATTGATGCGACAATTGAATGGAGTTTATCGAGGCATTATGTATTCAGCGATCAAAAACGTATAATAACAGAATTAGGCGTTGCCCAAATTTTTTATTTTGATAAGATAAACACTCAATTATTTTTATCGTAAAATGGGGTGATTCCATCTAATAGTAGTATATTTATAACCACTATACAATTAGAACCATCGAAGCCGCTTAGAAATTTTAGAGATTATCTGATTGTTTTTAAGGCTTGTATATAATATTATTAATGATAATAATCCCTATAAATATTTTGGACTAGTTTATGTGAGAATATTTTTAAATTATAAAACTAGTTGATTTTATAAAGATTACACAGGACAACAAAAAAAAAAATTTGTACAATAGGTCTAGGTTATGTTTTTTGGTCGCTGATCATGAATTCGAAGTCCGTTTTGGTCCATCACATCTAGATTTTGCATAAAATAGCCCCAAATTGGTAAAAATGAGCTCAAAATCAGATTTACATCGTTTTAAAGGGCATGGTATTCCGGAATGATTAAATTCGCCATATACCCGCCACTTTTGGGGTCTGATTTTTCAAGGTTTTTCAATTCAAAGCTTTCATTACATAATTTTTCCAAGCTTTCTGAGCAAGCTACTACGCTAATAGAGGAGGAGGAGTTGGAAGTAAATTGGTAACCACCTATCGTAGAAAGAACTTCTCTCACACTACAACTATATATGTCTAAAAACTTCTTATCATCCCAAAATTAAAACTTACGACGCTAGGAGAAATTTCAGTTTAAACTTTCAAACACATTAATAACAAAATTAATGATACTTTCCGAAGAGGAGAACCTTATAGTAGAGCTTCAAAAACTTCAACTTTTCCCAAAATAAAAAAGACTTTTCTTCTAGAAGAGGGCTTCCTTTTCTAAATACAAGTGGATGGGGGAGGATCACTAGTGATGACGAATAACGGTTTCTTTTTCTTCTAGACTTAATACTAGCTATGTTGAACCTTAACATTAGAACATGCTGACAATGTAGATATGTGACATCATCTTTACGGAATATATTCTGGATCTGCGAGAATGAGTTTTCAGTCGGTTAAAGATACAGGAAAGGCAAATATTATTTATAATCGTGAATGATTATATTTTATGAACAAATAGTACTAAATAAGGTAAAAGTCTCCAGATTTTCGAAAAAAAAACAATGTTTTTAAAAAAATCGATTTTATTCTTCATCATAGTTTCCTTTAGGAGCGATGCACTTATTCCAGCGATCTTTTGGATTTTTTTTTTTTATGGGTCTAGCACACGTGCTACAGGGAAGTCCCTAAAGCGCTACAGGAGCGACACGTGTGCGGAGAAGGCGATTCACGTTGTTCTTGAATCGCTGTAGATTGTACTCGATGGGAAACACAGTCCTGGGCAAATTATTCCAAAGGGATGATGTTCTCCATATAAAAGACTACTTGAAAAGTGTTGTACGGGGAGTAACAAGCTGAACCTCATACGGATGTGAAGAATTAGCGCGACGTGTACTTCTAACCTGCACCGCTCTGGGAGGAATTAAGCGGGCCACATCCTTCGAACACTTTCCATGAAAGTACTTGTAGAATAGGCTCAAGTCGCCAACCGTTCTTCGATGTTCCAGCGAATCAAGGCCGACGGTCAGTTCCGGGTCTCCAATCAGACGAACAGCTCTTCTCTGAATAGAATCCAACAAATGCAGTGTATGTTTGGGAGCGGAGCTCCAAACATGGGAGCAGTATTCCATAGTTGGTCGAATTTGGGCTTTGTAAAGAGTTAACAGTTGTTGTGGAGTGTAAAGCTTTCTGGTTCGAAATAATATTCCCAACTTTTGAGAAGCTCTCCTTGCTATGCCTGCAACATGTTCATGCCAGGACATATTTGCTCCTAAATTAACGCCCAACAAATTGAGTGACGATGTTAGAGGAATGGAGTGCCCCGACACAACTATGTCGGGTTCAGCAACGTTAACTTTTTTAGAGAAAACTGCCGCCTGGGTTTTTGTAGCGTTAAATTCCACTTGGTTACTGTCACCCCAAGATAGAATTTCTTCCAGGTCTTTGTTAAGTTGTCCGAGCGTTCAAAGTGAATGAAGAGATAAGTGTACTGTCATCTGCAAAGCTGTAGATTGGATTCTCGGTCTTTTCCAGCACATCGTTAATGTAAATAAGAAAAAGAGTAGGAGACAGTATGGAGCCTTGAGGTACACCGGCGTTGATAGTGAAGGTGTTAGAAAGAAATCCGTCGACTGCCACTCGTAAAGAACGCTCTCTGAGGAAACATGAGAGCCACAAACAGAACTTTTCCTACATACCATAAGAACGTAGCTTAGCCAACAGCCCATCGTGCCAAACACGGTCGAATGCCTTGGATATGTCCAGAGCAACCGCTCGAGATTCTCCAAAGTGTTCAATTGCATTGTTCCAAACATGTGTTACATAAGTCAGAAGACCACCCCCCCCCCCACCCTCTCCTGTTGACCTATTTTTACGAAAGCCATATTGGTGATCGCTAATAATGTTGAATCCTTCAAGATATTTTAGAAGATGCTGATTGATAGCCTTTTCCATGACTTTCGATATTATTGAAAGCAGTGCGATTGGTCGGTAGTTATTTGGCAAGGTCTTCTTGCCTTTTTTAGGTATCGGCTGAACTGTAGCGCATTTCCAGCAGGAAGGAAATATTCCCTTTCTATAGGATAGGTTGAAAAGTCTACAGAAAACTGGTGTTAGTTCCCTCGCACAGATTTTAAGAACTATGGCAGGTATTCCGTCAGCGCCAGAAGCCTTTTTGGTGTCTAGCTTCATCAGAATACGCTTTATAATACGCTGTCCGAAGACAATATCGGGCATCCTTGACTGCACTATGGGAATAGTAGGTGGTGTTTTTCCTTGGAAATCAACAGTAGAATGTGAAGCAAAGAGTTCAGCCAACAAGTTCGCTTTCTCAACAGGTGTCGTTGCAATAGAATTATCTGGCCGTGTGAGTGGTGGTATGGTGGATTTGGTGAAATTTTGACTAAGGGCCTTAGCGACCGACCAAAAGGACCTTGAATTGCCGGGACAGGCGAGAAGTTTGTTTCTAATCCGTTGATTGTGTACCGCCTTGGTTTCGTCGATAATTTCTTTGCATCCTGGCACGAACAAATGTGTTACGATTTATGGTGTTAGGATTTTCGCGTCATTGTCGGTATGCAAGATGTTTAGAAGCAACTGCTTCTTTGCATTTTCGGTCAAACCAAGGCTTGCCGTTGGAAGGGCATTTCTTCGAAAAAGGGATGTAAGCCTCCATACCGGCCAAAATAACATCGGAAACCTCCCTGGCGCAGTCAGATGGGTCGTCGGATCGAAAACAAACGTCCAACCAAGGGAAAGTTCGAAAATATTCCATGAGATCTTCCCATTTAGCAGACTTGTAGTGCCAAATCTTGCGCGGTTTAGGCGCCTCTCTGTCATTGATTGGTAGTATACTCGATGTCGAAAGTAGTTTATGGTCGGAAGAACCTAACGGCGGATTTACGCTGACTGTGTAAATCTCCGGATTAGGGGTTAAAAAGAGATCAAGAAGACTGGCAAACTCTCCGTCTCGATTAGGGATCCATGTTGGTTCGTCAATAAGCTGAGTTAAGCCACAACTGATTGAAAATGATTCGGCTTCACGACCTTGTTCATCGGTAGTATTTGAATATGTAAGCCAGTTGATGTTGTGGACATTAAAGTCGCCCAGGATGGCAATTTCGGCATTTGGATAGTTAATTTGTAAATGATCGATGGTGTCTGCAAGGGAAGCGAAAAGTGTTCTAAAGTTAGTATCACTTGATGGTCGATAGAGGATACAGATGAACCTTGTGGTTGATTGAGTCGTTATTTTTAACCACATAACATCAAAGTTTGGGGGCTCCAGAGTCTCTTCTCGTTGGCAAGAGAGGTCGCTTCTGACATAAAGACAGATTCCAAAGTTACGCCTAAATCGGGAATAGAAGTCGTACCCAGGATAAAGATAGTTTACTGTGCTGGTCGATGAACTGACCTTAGTTTCACAGAGAGCGAGTACATGAGGTTTATTTGATTGCAGGTGTTGGTGCACTGAATTTATGTTCGTGTTTAAACCTCGTATGTTGCAAAAATCCATTTTGAAATTCTGATCTCTGCATGTCGACGCCCCTGAACCAGCCCCCACCCGGAGATCCGAACGGGGGGCTATTTTACCTCCGGAATTTTTTGTATCCAGGTGCCTCATCATGCTATCTGGTCCCACAGTCCGGACATCGGCACAGCCACGAAACGTTAAGCAACTTCACGCAGCCTAAGCCGATGCGATGGTATCACACCGGGCGATGCTGGTGGGATCTGGGCATCTACCATCTAGGTTGTTCTTTAAGTCGCCTCCTACGACAGGCAGAACATACCGGGGGAGATATTCTATCCCGCTCCCCCACGGGGGATACCTTCCATATAGTACGATTCTCATTCAACTTTTTCATTTGAACCGAATCTCTTTTCCTGCAGCCATCGTTTGATATTTGAAAAGAGGTAATAATCGCTGGGAGCCAGATCTGGTGAATATGGTGGATGAAGAAGCAACTCATAGCCCAATTGATCCAATTTCATCAACCATTTTATGGAGTTGTGAGCTGGTGCACTTGCTTGGTAAAACAGTACCTTTTCCTTCGTTCAATACGATGTTTTTTTCTCGATTTCACCGTTCAAACCGTCCAATAAACCAACGTTATAGTCTCCGTTGATTGTTCGCTCATTGTCCAGATAGTCGATCAGTATTATTCCATGTGCATCCGAAAAAATACTTGCCAAAACCTTTCCAGCTGATGTTTGTGTTTTTGGACGCTTCGGTCGGCATTCGTGCCATTCCGGCCATTCTGTGGACTGTCCGTGGGACTCAGGCGTGTAGTGGTAGATCGATGTTCCATCCATTGTTACGAATCGACGCAAAAACTTCTTTGGATTACACGGAAACTGGGCCAAACAGCGTTCTGAATCTTCGACACACTTCTATTTTTGATCAATCGTGAGAGCGCACAGCACTCAACGGGTACATAGTTTTTTCATATGTAAATATTCAAGCAAAATATGCTTCACGCCGTCTGTTGATATCTTCACGATACCAGCTATATCTCACACTTTCACTTTGCAGTCATTCAGAAATACAGTGCGACCTCGATAATCCGGACTAATTAAAACCGCAGTGATCCGAATTAGTAAATAATTCAAATTACTGAAGCAGAACATTATTTATATTAAAAAAACGATTCATTTAATACGAAAAAACTAAAAAATAGTACATACATAGAATAATATTTAAAATAGAAGCATATCTTATCAAGTTTTATCTTATTTTGTAAAAAAATTTGTAATTTTTGTTTGCTTGGCCCTTCTCTGGTTCATCATAAAAGCAATTTCTTTTAATCTTTGAAGTACAAGAACATCACTTAGAGGGATATCATTTTCTTCTGCCCATCTCATTCACACATTGAAACTTTTAACTGCTCCATCATTCTCCACAGTGTTCTTAACAGTCTGGTTTGTATTAGTATTTAACTCTGAACCTTCATTATCACTCTCGTATTGTTCATCTGTATCATCTATGTCTTCCAGTGGTAACAAATCTTCATCATTTTTAAGCCAATTACATATTTCCACGTTCGTGAGATTCTGCTCAGTGAGAACATTCAGCATATCTGAAACATCTGTTAAATATTTACGAATTAACCAAAAAAATACTAAAAAAAAAATTTCAGGCTTTACCTTTCATTTCTTCATTCGTGGAAAGCAAATTGTGCCGCAATTCACTCAGAGGAATTAGATCTTCAGCATCATATTCAGTGTCTGGGTTGGTATCTGCCACATAAGCCATAATTTTGTGCCAGCACTTTTTCAAGACTTCAAGGGAGACTTTTTCCCATGAATTGCATAGTAGACATACAGCATCTTTTAGGTTAATGCTTTTTAATAACCTAACAAGGTTCTCTTCATTATTTGATAAAAATATGGGCTAAAAGACTTTTCCGATAAAATAATTTTGTCAGTCTGATTGGATTCTGGTCCGTAGGCTGCAAAAGTGCAGTAAACTGTTCATCCTCACTAGTCAGCTCTTTTATAGTTCCATGGCTCAAAGCGTTATCAACGATTAGCAGGGCTCTTTCAGGCAAGTTGAGACTTTAAATGACTTTTGACTTGACGAATAAAAGAATGATGAAACCAGTCTAAGAAAATTGCTGTAGTCATCCATGCATTGGCAGATGATTTGTACTCAACAGGTATGTTCACATTTTTAAAAGCCCTCGGATTTTTTGCCTTTCCTATCACTAACAACTTTAATTTTTGGTGATCCATCAGCATTTCAACATGCTAGAAAGGTAACGCGTTCTTTGTTTATTTTTCGACCTGGTGCGGTCTTTTCCTGAGAACGAACCAGCGTTTTTTCAGGCAACATTTTCCAATACAGAGTTGATTCATCTGCATTGTATATTTGAGTAGGTCCGAGGTTAAATTCTTTTATCTTATCTGCGAATAAAGTTAGGAAAGGATCGACGACACTTTCATCATTGGATAGTTTTTCGCCACAAACTTTTAAAGCACGCAGACCATGTCTTTTTCTGAAGTTAGAAATCCAGCCTCTGCTAGCTCTAAAATTATCATTCCCGTAGGTTTCAGTGTAAAACTGTTTTGCTTTGCCTGATAAAATTTCGTAGGAAATTGGGACGTGCCTTGATCTTTGCGTACAAAACCATGTATACAAACGAGTTTCCATTTCTGAATATTCGGCTTTTAGTAAGGTTTTTCTGACGCCAGGACCGGAATCACGTTTGGAAATAAATCTAAAAGAAGTTACACGTCCAAAGTGACTGTCCAAAATTATCTTTAAAATAAATCATATACACACACCTTTTGATTTTCCCTTGCTTCTTTTTTATATCCGAAATTGTGGATGTTCCTACTCCGTATTCATTTGCCAATACTTTTCCGCTTTCATCCAGAACTAGTATATCGGACTTTTGTTTATTGTTAGTGTAATATGTTTTCTTTTAGAAGGCATTTTAATATGTAGGTACATATACGTAAAAATAAACGTTTACATACTTATATTAACCACATAAAGTAAAATAGAACGTAGGTATGTTGTACTTGTGACAATAAACAAACAACTACAAAGTTCTTAACCTGTAGATGCGATACGCGATGCGTTGTAGGCAAATAAAAGGCACCTACAGTTTGTGTGAATCCCAGATGTATTAGACTGGAAGTTAGCGGAATCCCCTCACTATCGATTTCAGTTTTCCCATGTAGTTTAAATTAAGTAGATGTCTAAAAACGCAGGTCCGGATTACCTAGTACTATCAAATCCGGATTATAAAATACACAATGCAATAGAAATGTTTGCCTGGATTATTAAAGAATCCGGTTTTAATGGAATGGAACGAAATTCTTTTTGTTTTGTCGTTTTGCAGCGTCACTCAAACAGCTGTAACTCGCAAATTAAGAAATAAAATAAGTTGACACTAACTGAAAATCATATAGTTTTTTGTTTGTGCTGCCATCTATCCGAAAGTCTCGGGACTTTTCATCCCATGTAGTTAGAGTTGTTATACTTAGATTAAGGTACACCCTCTAAGTAAAATAATTGTATTTTTTCAGTAAGTAACACCTATTGTAACTTAGAGATCAAATTCGTTTTTTTAAAAGAAGTTTCTCCAGTCTAATTATATAAATGCATGCTGCTAGTAGAGGTGCGTATTAACCCTGTTACTTTCATAAATTCAAGTTTGTTACTTTGATAAATTCAAGTTATTTACGTACAGCAAGACTGGCCCATATAAACGTCGATTGCAGTCTTTGGTGCAATCAAAAAAATGTGTTTAGGTAGTATATTTACATCTTTGCGACGCTAGTTTATCACTTGGACATCTAGTTGTCACCTGGACATCTATTGTACGAACATGCATTATTTTAAGGAGATGGCTCATGAGATCGTCCAGTAATCACTGAATTAT
Organism: Pachyrhynchus sulphureomaculatus; assembly: GCA_019049505.1. Classification (NCBI taxonomy): domain Eukaryota; kingdom Metazoa; phylum Arthropoda; class Insecta; order Coleoptera; family Curculionidae; genus Pachyrhynchus; species Pachyrhynchus sulphureomaculatus. Next base: position 161,250,503 of record CM032454.1, on the reverse strand, counting down.
GTTCTTAACGTCCAAAATGGAGGTAATATGGTATATTACAAGTACTTTATTATAAAAATATATGATGTGATGATGTATTTGAAAAGTGATAACACAATAATGAATCCCAGGTTTTAGAAATACGGAAATAGTGTAAAAAAAATCTTTTCAAACTCACCGAATTTTCATCACTAGACATCTTCGATATGGTCGAGAGGTTCAGTTAGATCTTTAATTTTGAAGTATTTGTTTTTTTCCGCTGCTCGTACCGGGACTGTACCAAAGCTAAAAGATAGTAGTAAGAGCAATATAAAATAACAAGGCACTATTCTAGAGAATATTTCTAAATGACGACAGATAAGCACTGATAAAGCTGATATTAAAGCCGTATCTTTTAATTAGAATTTGCATATCTGTATGGGGATATCACATAAAGTAAATTTTAAAAAGGTAGACTAATTTAAGGTAATTCAAATCTATTAATAAATAACTGTAACGTATATTTGTATGTAAGTATCTAAGTTCGTGGGTATGTAGTATGTTAGGCAGTAATTCGAGAAAGAATAATTGCACGTGTAGTTACACTTGACCAGCTTTTCCACTATATTTTCAAAACATTTTTTCTGGACTTTTATTTTACCTACAAAACCTCTTCTTTCGTAACATTTACAACGAAAAATATGGCAAAAATAAAACAAAAGTGATAACTAGTTTCTGCGATTTGTACAATTTTGTACGAGGCTGTTCTTTTTTAAGTAAGCAATGAAGAGTCTAAAAATATATGTCTTTCTACATAACTACTGTTTACAACAATATGCTTTTCTTCTAGTCTAATATTTCTCATGTTGTTACGTTCCATTCAACAAGAAAATTCTTGTTTGTGTCTCAAAAAACGCGCGCTTTTTTTATGAGCATAACGCACGTGTTGCAGGGACATTCCTAAAGGGCTGAGGAGCGATGCGTGTGTAGAAAAAAAGCAATGCAGCACGTTTGTCTTGAATCTCTGAAATTTATACGCGGTGGGAATCACAGCCAATCATTCGTAAAGGATGAGATTCTCCGTATAAAAGACAGCTTGAAAAGAATTGTACGAGGAGTGACAAGCTGAACTTCATACGGATGTGAAGTATTACCGCGACGTGTAAATATTTCTAGAATAGACTCAAGTCGCCAATCGGTTTTCGATATTCCAAGGAATAAAGCTTGCTGGTCAGGTCTGGGTTTCCAGTCAGGCGAATAGCTCTCTTCTGAATAGAATCTAATAAATGCAGTGTATGTTTGGGAGCAGAGAACCAAACATGGGAGTAGTATTCCATCGTTGGTCGAATTTGAGCTTTGTACAGAATTAACGGTTGTTGTGGAGTGTAAAGCTTGCTAGTTCGAAATAATATTCACAGCTTTTGAGAAGCTCTTTTTGCTATGCATTCCATGTCCATGTTAAGACACTAAGGCACAGCAAATTGAGTGACGATGTTAGAAAAATGGAGTGTCCCCACATATTTATGTCGGGTTCAGCAAACCTAGTTTTTTTAGCAAAAAATGTAGATTTCTGTCACACCAAGATAGAATTTTTGCCATGACTTCGTTACGTTGAACGACTTCCTGCTGTCTGTGGATGCTTGCATGAGTAGCCGATGGTTTAGCGTTCAAATTGAGTAAAGAAATAAGCGTACTGTCATCTGCCAAGCTGTGGATTGGATTCTGGATTCTTGGTTCTATCTACCAGATCGGAAAAGGAGTAGGGGACAGAGTCTTGGGACATACCGGCCTTAATAGTGAAGATATTAGATAAAAATCCGTCTACTGCTATTCGTAAAGAAAGCTCTCTGAGGAAATACGAGAGTTATAAACAAAATTTTTTAGACACGCTGTAAGAGCGCAGCTTAGCCAACAATCCATTGTGCCGAACATGGTCGAATGCCTTGGATATATCGAATACAACCGTTCGAGATTCTCCAAAATGTTCTATTGAGTTGTTCTAAACATGTGTTATATAAGCTAGAAGATCTCCTGTTGATCTGCTTACGAAAGCCATTTTGATAGTCGCTAATAATATTGAATCCTTCTAGATATCTGACTGATAGCCTTTTCCATAGCTTATTGAAAGGAGTGCGACTGGCCGGTAGTTGTTTGGCAAAACCTTCTTGCCTTTTTTGAGTATACTTTGAACCGTAGCGCATTTCCAACAGGAAGGAGATAATCCTTTTCTGTGGGATAAGTTGAAAATCCACAGAAAACTGGTGTTAGTTCGCTCGCTGATTTTTTGAGTAATATGTCAGTGTCAGAAGCTGTTTTGGTGTCTAGCTTCACTAAAATAGGTTTTATGATACGCTGTCTGAAGACAATATCGGGTATCCTGGACTACACTGGAAGAATAGTTGGAGGTCCTTAGAAATCGACAGTCGAATGTGAAGCAAAGAGTTTAGCTAACAAGTTGGCTTTCTCAACTTCTGTTGTTGCAATAGTATTTTCTGGCCGTGTGAGGGTCCAAAACAACATAGAATTGTTGGGGCAGGCGGGAAGATTATTTTGAATTCTCTAATTAACTAACCGCTTGGTTTCGTTGTACGAACAAAGTTATTTCGATTTCTGATTTCAGGATTTTCACACCATTGTTGGTAGGTCGAAGCAACACCTTCTTTTCATTTTTGGTCGGACCAAGGCTTGCCATTGGAAAGGCATTTTTTCCAAAAAGGGATGCAAACGTCCATACAAGCCGAAATGACGTTAGAAGACTCCTTAGCACAGTCAGATGAATTATTGGATCTAAAACGTCTAACCAAGGAAAAGTTCCAAAATATTCTATGACTTCTTTAACATTTAACAGATTTGTAGCGCTAAATTTTGCGCGGTTTAGGCGCCTCGCTGTCACTGAATGGTAGGATACTCGATGTCGAAAGCAGTTTATGGTCGGAAAATCCTAATCGCGGATTTACGGTGACAGTGTAAATCTCTGGATTGGTGGTTAAAAATAGGTCACGAAGACTGGTGAACTCTCCGTCTCGATCAGGGATCCGTGTTGGTTCATCGATAAGCTGGGTAAAGCCACAATTGTTTGAGAAGGATTCATCTTCACGATCTTGTTCTTCCGTCGTATTTAAATACTTAAGCCCGTTGATGTTATGGACATTACAGTCGCGCAACATGCCCAATGGATACGGATAATGGAAATTTTGAAACTGGGAATGAAAAAATATTTGTCTAGACTACTAGTGAGTAGAAATGTTTTATTTTTGACAAAGTTAAAACGAAATAAGTTTTACTTAGAGTGACTTAATAGATTTTTTTGTACGAAAACATTAATGTTTTCGAAACAACATTAATGGATTGAAAATAAAAATTGAAATAGAAAAATGGAACGCTTCTTTTCCATTAGAGAGAGATAATTACTTATTCTTAATGATTATAATGTTACATGATGTATATAACGTGCTGTGAGATGAAAAATTATAAAGTTGGTGGGAGCCAAGAACTTTTTTATTTTCGAAAATATTGCTTTAAAATTTTTAAAAATATTATTACGACTAATGTAATATCATAATGTACAGGGTGTTTTTCAAAAATCTGCGTTTTTGGAAAAATGTTTGTAATTCTTTTCCTATTGAAAATTTTTGATTTCTGTAAAAACAATTCTCAAAGCTCTTTTTTTTTGTTTTTCACGTAGATTTCAACAGTGTAAGTTTTTTTACAACTAATATTTTAATAGTTATTAACGCAAAAATATATTTTTTAAATGGGATGCCCTGTATAGAGCTTTAAATTACCATTCTAAAAATATAGCACACTTTATATTTTGCTTAAATCTACTTCAAAATATAAAGGTTTTCACTTTTTACGCAAGTTTTAAATGCACATTTTGTGAAGTAGGCTTTGGACGGAGCGGCCATATGGTTTAATTCAATTGTTTACTCGTAGTTGTCAAATTTAACTTCAAAATCAGTTATTGAATTCTCAAATAAATCGCAATGAGGTTTGAAAATTACGAAAAATGGGATATGATAGTGTATTTCATACAAACCGGAGAAAATTCGGAAGCGGCAAGTAATTTGTACCACGAACAGTATCCAGAGAGGCGTCAACCCTTCAAGGATATATTCGCTCGATTGCGACATAACCTAGTTAACAGTGGCCACTTTGAAAATAAACGACCCAAAAATTATGCATCAAACAGGGATAAGGAGTAATAACACTTCAACCCGACAGTTAAAAGAATCCACTGGACCACCAAGAACTAACGTAAGTCGTACTTTAAAGAAACACAAATTCAGGCTATATAGGACAAGAAAAGTTCATCACCTTAGAGACGGAGATTTTCAACGGCGTATGGATTTTTGCCAATGGTTTCTGGAGAATTGTAACCATGTTCCGAATTTTTCATTAAATTGCATTTGGACAGACGAAGCTTATGTAAGCAATGCAGGTATTTTTAACTGTTACAATTCTTATACGTAGGCACAAGAAAATCCTCATTTAGTTGTGGAGCAAAGAAATCAAGGCAGATTTGGATTTAATGTGTGGGCAGGAATTTTTAGAGCCAGGGTTATAGGTCCATTTATTTACTCACCTCTCAGAGATATTTAGAAATTTTAAGGCAGCAAATAGAACCTCTTGTTGATGAACTGCCCTTAATGGACCTTAGAAGTATATTTTTTCAACACGACGGGGCACTCTCTCATAACGCTGCAGTTATCCAGTAATTTTTTATCAGCCAATTTCGACAAAAACTGGATAGTCAACCAAGGTTCGAACCGTTGGCCGGCAAGGTCACCGAATTTAACACCCATGGACTTCTATCTCTGGGAGAGATTGAAAGACCTAACTGTTAAATTGCCGACAAACACCAGGCAAGAGTTAGAAGTCGCAGTGATACAAAGTTTTACAGCTCTCACTTCTCTTGAACTAATCAACTCGGTAAGAAGTGTCCAGAAAAGGTGCCGCCTATGTGTAAATGAAACTGGTCGACATTTCGAACATCTTTAATAGAAAATTGTTTTGTTTTAGTTTGCTCTACTTGAATAAATTGGTTTATTGTTGTCTTGTTTTATTTTCTACATAGTTTAAAGTACATGTCATTGTAGTTAGACTCTTAGAGTTACTTCTGGGAATTTTTTTTACGATTTGACTGCTATCGGTAAACAATTGATATTGCCGCTCCGTCCAAAGCCTACTTGACAAAATGTGCATTTAAAAACTAGCGTAAAAACTGAAAACCTTTTTATTTTGAAGTAGATTTAAGCAAAATATAAAGTGTGCTATATTTTTGGAATGGTAATTTAAGCTCTATTCGGATAAGGAAAAATATACAGGGTATTCCATTTAAAAAATATATTTTTGCGTTAATAACTATTAAAATATTAGTTGTAAAAAAATTTAACTTATACTTTGAGAATGTTTTTTCAGAACAAGAATTTTCAATAGGAAAAGAATTACAAACATTTTTCTAAAATGCAGATTTTTGAAAAACATCCTGTATATCTGAAACGGTACTAGATATCGATATGCGGTTTTCTCCATTGAGTGTCTCATAAACATTGAGCCTCAGAAACCGACATCAGTTTTCGTCTATCTCGTTTACCTTTAAAAGTGTCCAATTTGGACCACCCTGTACAGTATCTGATCTTATACCCCTGATACAATAATAGAGACTATTTTATTTAATTATTATAAATATATTTTAATAAATCATTTGGTAACAAATACAATAAAAATAAATTTTTACTTTTTAGTTTAAAATCTTAATTCTATATGTAAGTTGGTTTTCAATGAACCTTGCTATTTCCTCATGTTTAAAATATGTAAAATAATCTTCATTGTCGAAACTCTTATCACCTTCAGCTAATGGAGCACAGTTTGTTTTAACATACAGGCGCTTATTTTTTCCACTATTGTCAATAATTTCTAGTTCATATTCGTGTTTAGCACTTTCGTCTGAGGGTCCAACTAACTGAACAGCCCAATAAAATCGATTCTGTAACTTTTCATACTTAAAGCATAATTTAAACAACAATTCAGAATGTTTGATTATATATAACCTTCAGTTATATTTTCTTCAATCTCACTGTCAATAGGTACGCTTATTGTGTCAAACCCGACCAAACTTTCAGAATGCTTTTCGTTTATGTGATCAGATAAATTGGAAATAGAAAAAACGTCAGTACAATTTTCATATTCCTGTAAAGGACACTTGAAAGGTCCAAACGAGCAAAATGCTTCATGTTGTTTTATATCTTTAGCTTTTGTTGTATACTTGCAGCCTTGATGCTTACACGGATAAATCATATTAGCTATTATTCTTTCTAACGCGTAATTTCGTGTTATATTTATTGCACCTTGACAAGTGGGGCAGTCTTTTAGGGTTTTTTTTACATGAGTCGCAAATACTATGACCTCTTTCACATTGGTAAATGGGAGAGCACCATGTATTCGAAACATATGGGGCATTCTAATTCCTTTAACTGTGTATGATCGAGCAAGAGATTAGAAGTGTCATCGTCACTTTTTTTCCTGATCTGCCGTGGTTTGTTGAAGAACTGGAGAAAAGTTTATCTGAAATTAAAAAAGCAGAGAAAATCATACGCCTGATTTAGTAAGGAGGTCAAATTTTAATAGTTTTCTAATTTTATAATTAGGGGTTTAAATAGATAAGAGCCCCAGTAAGCCTGCTCTTGTTATGTCACTGTACAATAGAATCCAGTAAAATTAGTGTTTATTTATAATAAGCCCCTTAAAATAAAATAGTATTTTCAAATTCTATTAACATTTTTGCTTGTTCCAAGATCTAGTTTATCGATTTATTATAAATTTTCCGATAAAAACCCACTCAAGATTGATTAGAGATAAGACAAAACAGTAGTCTTTACCCTATGGTTGGTGTTTGCAAGGGTAAATAGTTATTAAAAATAACGGCGCAGTGCAAGTCAGACTTGCACCATTAGTGTTTCGTACGTTGATTGCTTTTAAAATAAAAATTTTTGTTACGGAGGTATAAAATGATCAATTCACAAATTCAAATTTACAAAACACACCCCAAATGAAATTTTCTGATCTTCACTGAAAACTAATGACCTTGAATTTTTTTTTTATACACCAGATAAATTATTAAAAGTAATGCATTCTTGTTAATTTCGTTCAATCTATACCCCGTGGAGAACATTCTAGAATTTCCTCAAAATTTTTTTTAATAGTGGTTTTCGAGATAAGGGGGGGGGACAGCGATTTTTTTGCAATTTTTTAAAAATAATACAAAGAAAAGTGTGTGCAAGTATTATATTATATATAATTTTAAACTAGTGTTTTTACAAGCTTTCATTTGACATCCCACTCGATAACCTGGTATTTTTTTTTCACTTTCGATTTTACCCTCCAAACCTAACCTGTTAAGTCAAAATTTAACTTTCATAATTATACGGCTCTGATGAGGCCAAATTTCAACTTTTTATGTCAAATGGTTTCAGCGAAAATCGGGTGTGACAGACGAACAGATAGACACCGAAATAATCTTATTAGTGTTCCGTACGGAACACTAAAAAAACCGGCCAAGTTCGGATTTGCGCAATTAGTGTTCCGTACGGCGATTGCTTGTAAAATAAAAAATTTTGTTACGCTATAAAATAATCAACAACTTTACAAAACACATCCCCAAAAGAGTTTTCAAAACTCAATATTTAGGATTCGGACACAAACTTGTTTGGGATGGTTAAAAAAAAACTTTCTGCAACTTTACGTCTATATCATCAGGAGAATTGCAAAACACACACTACCAAGGTTCTGCCTCTAGTAGAACTAGTATCTTTTCTCATTTATATAAACCTAATGCTATTTAAATAGATGGATAGACTATTATTGACACATTCCAAAAAATTTATGTTAAAATCTCTCACAATAACTTGTGAGCATGTGTGTTTACGTTTTTATTTATACAGTGTTCCGTACGGAATACTTATAAGATCACTTCGATGTCTGTTCGTTCGTCCGTCTGTCTGTCTGTCTGTTACACCTGATTTTTTTTCCCAAACTATTTGACATAGAAAGCTGAGATTTGGTACTAATATAGGAATTGATGGCTTCATCAGAGCTGTGTAGTTTTGAAAGTTAAATTTTGAGTTAAGGGGTTAGTATTAGGGGTGAAACCGGAAGTAAAAAAAATATTTTACCAGGTCATCGAGTGGGGTGTCATATGAAAGCTTGTAAAAACACTAGTTCAAAAATATATATAATGTAATACTTGCGTATACTTTTCTTTTGTAGTATTTTTAAAAAATACTGATCAAAAAATTTTGAAAAAACTGGAATATTCACTACAGGCTATAGATTGAACGAAAACGAACGAAACGAAAATGATCACTAGTACATTACCTTTAATACTTATCTGGTAAATAAAAAAAAAAAAAAAAAAATCAAGGTCATCAGTTTTCAGTAAAGATCGGAAAAAAATTTGTTGAAAACTCATTTGGGGTGTGTTTTGTGAAGTCATTGATCATTTTTTTTACCTCCGTAACAAAAATGTTTATTTTAAAAGCAAACAACGTACGGAACACTAATTGCACAAGTCCAACTTGCACTTGACTGGTTTTTTTATTAAACAGGATGTGGACTTGTATGCAAGTACGAAACATATATCAAACAAAGTTTGTTTTCGATATCTATTTTTATATACTAGATAAGTTATCAAAGATGTGATAATTTTTATTCAAACTACACTTTACGGAGCATATTCCAAAATTTTTTCTAAATCTTTTTATTATTACCTTTAGAGATAGGATAGGGGGATAGCGATTTGTTGCAATTTTTTAAAAATAATATAAACAAAAGTTTGCGCTAATATTGCATCATACTCGTATATATTTTTGAACTTATCTTTTCAGAAGCTCTCATTTGACATCCCACTCGATGATTTTGAAAAAAATATTTCACTTTTTATTTCACCTCCCAAAACTAACCTCTTAAGTCAAAATTTCACTTTTAAAATTACACGGCTGTAATTAAGCCATCAATTCCTATATTTGTTACAAATTTCAATTTTCTATGTCAAATAGTTTCGGAGAAAATCGACTGTAACAGGCACATAGACAGACACTGACGTGATTCCATAAGTATTCCGTTTTTGCAATTTTGATGCGAAAGACTAAAAAGAACATTTTATTAAATATTATTTTTAGTGTTTCGTAGGAACACTTATACGATTACTTCGGTGTCCGTCCGTTCGTTCGTCTGTCACACCCGATTTTCTCCGAAACTATTTGGAACAGAAAGTTGAAATTTGGTACTAATATAGGAATGATGGCCTCAACAGAGCTGTGTAGTTTTGAAAGATAAATTTAGACTTAAGGGGGATGAAATCGGAAGTGAAAAAAAAATTTTTTTACTAGGTCATCGAGTGGGGAGTCAAATGAAAGCTTGTAAGAACATGAGTTCAAAAATATATATAATGTAATACTTGCGCTCACTTTTTTTTGTATTATTTTCAGAAAATCGCGAAAAAAAATCGCTGTCCCCACTTTATCTCGAAAAGCACTAATCAAAAAATTTTGAAAAAACTCTGGAATATTCTCCACAGGGTGTAGATTGAACAAAAATTTTGTGCTTTATCTTTAATAATTTATCTTGAATATAAAAAAAAAACAAAAATTTCAAGGTCATCAGTTGTCAATGAAGATGGTAAACAAACTGTATAGAAAACTCATTTGGGGTGTGCTTTTTATGAAGTCACTGATCATTTTATACAAAAAATTTTATTTTAAAAGCAATCAACGTACGGAACACTAATTGTGCAAGTTTAACTTGCACTTGACCGGTTTTTTT